>WYDI02014564.1:0-17473 GCA_009867235.2 Psittacus erithacus
ATACATGTATCTTCAAAAAAGGAATTGCATTCATAAAAGTAAATTCAATTTAATGCAGAATACTTATAATAAAAAAAAGAAGTACACAAAGAAATTGGAAAATGGTAAATAATTCCAAATATTTGATCTTCCTTCACAAACATTTAACTCACAAGCTATACTACAGTTCATTTTTATCATGTTCATTATTTACTCAGCAGTTTTATTCTTCAAAATATTTCAGTCATGTTTAGGGAAAAGAAAGATACCCAAGTCACTTACACAGTCCAATTGCACAATGTGAATGGTGAAGAGGAAATACTGTAAAGAAGCAGGTGACATTCCCTCATGAAAAGTCATCTGTTTTCTGGCGTTTGTGTGGCACTAATGGAATGATTTTTTAATCTATATGCGGTGTTCAGATTGCACAAGCAATACACCTCAAGGTCTATTTCTTTTTCATAGAATCATAGGAGCAACTAGGTTGCAAAAGACCTTTAAGCTCATCAAGTCCAACCTTTACCCCAGGACTACCAAATCCACCACTAAACCATGTCACTAAGGGCCTCATCTACACAGTTTTTGAATACTTCCAGGGATGGTGATTCCACCACTGCCCTGGGAAGCCTGTTCCAATGCCCGACTACCCTTTCAGTAAAGACATTTTTCCTAATATCCAATCTAAACATCCCAGGGTGCAGCTTGAGGCTGTTTCCTCTTCTCCTATCACTTGTTACTTGGGAGAAGAGACCAGCCACCTCCTTGGAAGCCTTTATGTCATATTCCTTCAGTTGCAATGCCTGAACGGTGCTCTAAGCTGTGACGTTAGGGAAAAAAATGTCTTTAATCTGTCCTGAAATCTGTAAGCCAGAGCTGGTTCTGGAGGTGCAGGCCAGGAGAACCACAGGATCCCAATTTCATTAATAGCAAGAAGCTGGACTCCTCTTACCCACCCACAGTCTTCGCAGGTAAACATGGGCTCTCACTGAGCACCCCAGCCCTACCATGGCTCCTGGTCCCATTGGCTGCAGTTACCATGACACTGGATACAGAGGGCCATGGATGCTCAGGCACAGGTGGTTTGCATTTAGCTGGCTCAAAGCATTGCTACAACAAAGTGGTGTCCACCTGACAGAGGCTATGGCAATACTGTCCCAGTAAATTGGACCCAAAAAACCCCAAGGAAGCTGCTGGTACTGCAGTCTGCTCAGAGCAACAGGGACATTGGGTCAAACGGTCTTTCCTGAAACATCACTGAGGTTATGTCCTGGAAAGGAAGCTCTAACAGGACTGTGCTGCAGCACTGTGACAGGTCTCATTCACAAGTAATTCGGCTTTAGCATACTGTAGTTTAAATCTCCATGGGGAAGATTAATCCCTTAGAGCAGGATTAAGCCACAGTGAACTAAGGCCACTTTATTTCTGAATGGAAAAGGCCACACAGGGATTTAATGTACTTTATCTTATGTGCATTGATTTCACAGCTTTAGTTAATTCATCTTAACTTCCCTGAATTCCCTTGTGTGGACAAGCTTTTTGTCTGCCAAGAGGTGCTTGGAGCTGCTTGTAAATCTCCTCGTGCAGCCCAACCAGAAAGCAGGTTGGAATTATTTTTTGTGCTTCTGAAGGAGCTTATACCTGTCTAGATACTATTAAATTACCTCTTTCTCAGATGGTTGATCCAGAACACCCTTAGAAGAGCTATTTTAATTAGATTTTTTGAATTGAACAGAGAAAGGGGAGTTTTCTTAAAACTAATCTTTGGGTTATTTCAGAAATCTCTCATGAACAGGCTTTTCAAGGCTTTCAGATAGCACAAATTGTGTACAGCTGCACTAACAATATTTTCTCAGGCGTGGACATGTCTCGGCAATGCAGTTTAATCTTTTCCTTGCCCAGTGGGATTTTCTTCTTCTTTGGCACTAGTCATAAGAAAACATTTTGTCTATATGGAAAGCAAATGAGCAGAGTTTCTATTCCTGATCCTAAAGATCTTAATCCCTTCCTCGCGGCGGCACAAGTGACACAGATCTGGGTGGAGGAGGATGTTTTTGTGAGGGATGCAGTTGAAATAATGGCATGATTTTACTTGTGTTGTTCTTTGGGAAAATGAGTCTGCTCATTTCTTGCATAGTTAATGTGATTTACTGATAGACCCTTCTGATAAGGTATTTCTTGACACTGATGAGTTCATCTGTGACACATCACATATCAAATTAAGCTTTTGTTGAACAGTTCTTCACTGGGACACTTTATGCAACACAACACATAAACTAGGTGCCCGGGACCCACATTCATGTGGACAAAGTCGTATGAGAACAGAGGTACTGGAAAACAAAGGAAAGTAAACAACAGCTGATCATCAAGGTCCAGGTGGTTTCCATCAGTATTATTCAATACTAGTGTTCATCAATACTGATCTCAGTGGGACTGGGACAGATTTTAAAATATAAGGCAACATGAGCAAAAGGGAGAAAGTCTTTTTAATTTATCTGTTTGTGACCATTTGCAGTGAAATTTACACATAAATACAGGAAATGAATCTTTTTAAAATTTAGCTGTGGCACCTGCATTTATACACCATTGTACTAAAAGCGTAATAAGTGTTCGATGTAATCTAATGATTGCTTTTCCTCTTCTTTCATACAGCTGATTGGATTTGTGTATGCCTGTTACGTGATCAGTATTTTCATGGAGGAGGAAGACAGCTGTAAGTACTGATACATACCTGTCCATCTCTGGGGTGAGATTTAGTCTTGCATTAACTACCAAGGTGAAGAACAGTTTGAAAATTGGCGAAATCTGGCATTCATGTGCACAAACAATTGTGCTCAAAGGCATACTTATTTACATAGTCTTACCTTATCTAGCTGTCAGGATTGTACTTCTTAAACTTCCTCCTAGAGATCTGTGAACCACTTGCATGAGCCAGTCACACTGCTGAAAATCCACATTGCATATATATATATTTATGTAAGTCTTTATGTAGGTACATTTAAATTTGAATCTAAGGTCCTGAAGCCAGTCAGTCTGTTTTTTCAAATTACAGCTTTATCAGCAATATTCCTAATAGAGATGACAGATCAAGCCATTTACAGTGTGCAGTATCACTCTGCTCAATAGATAGACCTGTTGAAATCTTAAAGTAACTAGAACATGCAAGCAAAATGGCGAGCCCATGCTCTTAATCTGCCTTTATCGATAACTACCCCTATTGTTTAAGAAGTGTGTGCACACCTTTAAAAGAATATATATCAAAAGTCATTGAATTGGCACTGGAAAAATGCAAATATACTGAAAAATTCATAGGATGCTGTATGAAAAGAGGTTGAAAGAATTGCCTAACACCATAGCCACATGACTACCATCGCAATTGGTAAAAGCATTAGTGAAGATAGAACGATGCTGGATGAGCAATGAGGAGCAAATACAAAACCAAATCTATATAAAAGGGACAATATGTGATCATGTCAGATACTTCCTCTCATATATGAGGAGAGAAGCAGTAAAATATCTACAGACAGAAAAAAAAAGAGAACAAATGCCAATACCAGTTTATGGCTATAGGATTAATAATAAACAACCAAATATTTATTCATAAACTTTTATTCATAAATCTTAACATTGTTGTTTCACTTTTTCACAGAAAAAAGTGGGTGAAATGAATATAGTAGAAAAAAATAATTCTGTTTGTAGGAAAGCATTTGATAAATCACAGAAATCTTATTGAAAGCTTAATTCAAGTAATTCATGACTGTGATGGTAAACCATACTTTCTGATTGAAAACAGTGTGAAGGACAATAAACAAAATACTTTTCTGTTGTTACAAACTGCACAAGGTTTGGTTCTCCATCATAATGCAACAGACATTCATGTCAAATGTATTTTAACACTTACATTTAGATTTCTAATAAGAAGAAAATATATTGAAGAGATTCTCAGATCAAATGGGAAGGAGTAGTAAGCACAGTGCACATACTGTACTGTGAAAAGGTGCAAGGAGCCTGGACAAAGATTGGTGTTGTAAAGGAGAAATGCGAACACTTGGAAAAGCCACTTGAAATGTAGGTCTTGAGGAGGAGGAAAAACCCAGCCAATTCTTCCTTGAAAGCTGGAAATTGACAGTTAGGAACTGGTAGCACAGGGTAACAGCAAAGGATAACATGGTAGTAAGACAGCTGTATAAGTTGCAATGTATGAACAGAGACTTTGGTCAGTGAAATCCAGAGACTAACTACTCTGTTCTATCTGACTGTGGTGAGTCATGACAGTAGCTAGGGCTTCATACGTATCTGGAAACTTCTCTTATTAGACAGTCACAGTTACAGACTAAATTTCTGGAACAGAGAGACTTCATTAAATTATTTGGAAGGCTGGTAGACTGGTAACAAAGGCTCAAACTACAGTGTCTTTCAAAGACTAATAGCGTGTGTACATGCACACCCACATATAAACACAGATACATGTGTACATGGGAAGACAGACTCTTTACTTTTTACATATAATAATGTGCTTGTGTTGGTTTTGGTAAGTACTGTATAGTGCACTTTACACATCTGTATTTTATGCATGTGTGAAAGACAAAGCTCCCAGAAAAGACGCAACATAAACATGGAAAATGGAGTGACCTGCTAAGGTGGCTTATATTCAGGGCCTCTCAAGAAGTTTGTTGCCAAGTTAAGGGCCTTGTCCACTTGGAAAACATGTTTACTTCAGAAGAATTGGGGCAAGGTGTGTCTTTGATAAGCAAGGCCTGATCCACTTTCCTCTGACTGCAAGCCTACCTTACTGTCTTTTGAGAGTCTTGTGACGTATGATCATAGAATCATAGAACAGCTTGGGTTACTAACCCTCCTGCCATGGGCAGGGACACCTTTCCACTAGATCAGGTTGCTCTAAGCCCCATCCAGCCTGGCTTTGAGCACTGCCAGGGATGGGGCAGCCACAGCTTCTCTGGGCAACCTGTTCCAGTGTTTTACCAACCTCACAGTGAAGAATTTCTTCCAAACTACTAATCTAAATCTACCCTCTTTAAGTTTAAAGCCGTTCTCCCTTGTCCTGTCCCTACATGCTCTTGGAAACAGTCCCTCTGCATATTTCTTGCAGGCTCCCTCAAGGTACAGGGATGCTTCTCTAAGGTCTCTCCAGAGCTTTTTCTTCTCCAGGCTTAAAAACCCCAATACTTTCAGCCTTCACAGGACAGGTGCTCCAGCCCTTTCATCATCTTCATGGCCTCCTCTGGACTTGCTCCAACAGCTCCAATGGAATGATACTGATGGAAATTTAATCACTGAGAATGGAGAGCAACTGACATTTATTAACCAGTAAAACACATCAAGTGTTACAGCGATCCTAACCCAGTGCCCATTCTCCACAGAGAAATTGGGCATCCACTTTTAATTTCTGCTTATCTTTCAGAACTGCTGACTGCAGTAACTTTAGTTACAAGTGAAAATCATCTCAGTCATCTTGGAAAGTATGGTGTAATTTAGCTCAATGTCCTTCATTAGGAATGGGCGTTTCCCATTTTCACTTGTACCTTTACATTTAATCTTCTGGACTCTTGTGTGAACTTTTTTTTTTAGTTAGGGGAGGATGACCTGGGGCAGGGGCAAGAGCGATGTGCTGGAAGTTGATCATAGCAGCAGCACAGACACAGCTAGGAGATTCTGCAACCAGTGAAGGGAAATAATTTCTGATTTGTTACTTTTTTTATTCCCTTTTAATATCCTGAATCCAACCAAAAGCAACGAAATGGCCCTTCTGTGTCTCACTTTCTGCTAATTTATGTCAAAATGCCCATTTGTGTTTTAGAGTCCTCTGTGCTTATAGATAAATATATTGAAGACAAATGTTAACTCAATCATAGCAATCCCACAAACACGTTTTGAATGAAGAAATGTCTGTGTAAGGCAAAGTGGGTAAATGGTTTCATTTGGTAATTAGCTATGAATAACAGGACTTATTCTGGAAAAATTCACATTGCTAACTTGCAGAATAATGAAGAAACCTTTAAGAGAGAAGTACAGTGGTGCTTCAAAACAGTCAGGTTAAAAGCAGACAGGGATTACATTCGAATAAAAGTCCAAGAAACTGCAATGAAAGAGCAACTTTATGCATTTTAATATGATGCAGCAGACTCTTTTCTTAAGTAAATGCAGCTATGCTATCATATTTTTGCAGTAGTTTGCACAGAATAAATCCTTAGCCATCTGAGAGTCAAAGCCTTCCTAATTAAAAGTACTCTGCAATATTCAGTGCACCAAGTTAACCCCAGTTCTTTCTCTGAAACCCGTCAGGCAGACTTAAAAATTAATAATAGCCGCCTGTTTAGCCTCTGTGCAGTGCTTAAATGGATTTTGAGCCTGACATTTTGGCTGATGGACACTTTCCTGAACAGTAATAATGCTTGAGGAAACATTTATTTCTATCTATCACTCACCTTACCTACGTTTCAGCGTGTAGTTAACTTTTACTTAGAAGGAAGCTGACAGCAGGTCAAAAGGAACTAAAAAGAAGACATGTAGAACGCACACTGCTGTAGTGGGCTTAATACCTGCCATCATTCGTAGAATCGTAGAATACTTAAGGGTGGAAAGGTCCTTAAGATCATCTAGTTCCAACCCCCCTGCCATAGGCAGGAACACATCCCACTAAACTGTGTCACCCAAGGCTCTGTCCAACCTGGCTTTGAACACCACCAGGGATGGAGCATTCACCCTAATGAAAAAGTCTATTTATATCTTTTCCCTTCATTTTTTCATTTCTTTCTTTGTAGATCTATCAATCTATATGAGCCCTTTTGAAGGAACAGAATATGTGAAATCTGTAATCATTAAAGCCTGTCACTATCCTGTTTGTGAATCATTTTCTCCTAAAAATGAACTCAGAAGCTTGTTGCCACCTTGTCAGAGTTACTGAATGGTTTTAATAAAGCAGAGCCTGGAGCCTAGGCAAAATACATTGTTAAAATCATTATTAAATTTCTAAATAGTTTCTCGGCTTTTTTGAGAAATGGTTGATAGCACTATTGCTGCTATATACTAGTTCATAAATATGACATTGACACATGTCATAAGTGCCAGAACTGATAATTCTGTACTGTATGTGAACTTGTAGAGTGGAAGCTGGGTTGCATACAAATTGCATAAGGAAAAAACAGTGAAATCAGGGAGGAATATTTGCCACAAAACCTCTACTGTGATTTCAACATTTATTATAAAAACAAGACTGAAACACCAGAAGGTCAGTCCGAGGAAGCCCAAACCCCTTTTGTGCACAAGCAAAAATAAAGGAAAGGGCTTCCATTCGTGATGAGGGAAAGCTTTATTCCCTAAATGAAACCACAGGACAAAATTCATAGGCAAAAAATTATGTATTTTTCTCTCCCTTATGCTAGATGTATCCAGAGCTCAGCTGTACGTTCAAAACAGAGGGGAAGATGAATCTGCTCTTAAAAAGGAAGAGTTTCCCTATATTGTGGTATCAATAGGAACCTCCATAGGCCATCATTTTACAAATATTAAGTTGCACAAGATACATTATTACCACCACTGGAAAACTACTACATTGCTTTGTCTGACATATGTCATTACACTTATACACACCATTGAGCATCTGTTGGCAGTAATCAAACAAGAGAGATAGAATTTTTTCCTCACATTTAATCTAATATTTGTAGTTGCAAATAGTAGTAGGTCCAGCAATGGTAAATTTCTTATAAATATGCTATTTTTTGCAAAATGAACGGAGAACTAGCAATAACTAATAATTAGCAACAGGTCTATATGTGTTTGCATGTGTAATTACCTTCACATGTGAATATACAAGTTTGTTTAACTAAGGAGTTTTGAGAGCCCATTACTAATATCTTTGCATCCATTGCAATTGTCCATGTGATTGAGTCTATTTACTTTCTAGAAAAGAGAATTTTTGTTATAAAATGGTTAACGTCAAGGATGACCAAGAGGGAGGATACTGCGCTATGCTTCTATTAGGCAATACAAGAATCAAACATCCTCAGACAATGACTACCCTAAATTACCCCACTGAAAATGAAGACTTAATGAAACTTGCCGCACCACAGCCAGCAGCACAGATCATCACTGGGCTTTAGCACTCACAGCTCTCACCTTCAGGCCGTAATGACTTGAGATATTGAAACAAAATGTGGTTTTACTGACCAACAGATGAATACACTTGACACAGACTTTTAAAACTCTAAGTTTTACTGCCTGGCACTGAAACAGCACTGCAGCTGCCAGGTTGACAGCATCCTCCAGTCTCTGGCATTTCTGTAAAATGGCTATGATTATCAGTATTTCTGGAAGGCTTGAAAAGCAGTTTGCATTTTTCTGTTTATCTGGACAAGCAACCCAAAAGCCCAGAATTTTGATGTACCAGTTTTTGTAAAACAACAGAATCAGTTATTTTCAAAGGCACAGACTATATGTACTGCTAGGCAGCAATGGATCCATAACAAGAATCTGTTCTGTAAGTGTTCATTTGTAGAACCATAGAATCATATAATCATAAAATGGTTTGGGTTGGAAGGAACCTTAAAGATCATCTAGTGCTAAGTCCCCTGCCATGGGCAGGGATAGCATCCACTTCACCAGGTTGCTCAAATCCACGTCCAGCCTGGCTTTGAGCACTGCCAGGGATGGGGCAGCCACAACTTCTCTGGGCAGCCTGTTCCAATGTCTCACCACCCTCACAGTGAAGAATTTCTTCCCAACAACTAACCTAAATCTCCCCTCTTTCAGTTTAAAGCCATTCCCCCTTGTCTTATCACTACATGCCCTTGGCAAAAATACTCTCCAGATTTCTCGTAGGCCCCCTTTAGGCATTGGGAGGCTGCTCTGAGGTCTCCCTGGAGCCTTCTCTTCTCCAGCCTGAACACTGTGAGCTCTCTTGCCCTGTCTTCACAAAAGTGCTCCAGCCCTCTGATCATCTTCATGGCCTCTTCTGGATGCACTCCAACAGATTCATGTCTTTTTTCATGTTGGGGGCCCCAGTGCTGAAATGAACACAGTGCTTCAGGTGAAAATTCAGTCAACTGAATAGTTTTCTAAAAATAAACAAATGCAGGCTCCTGCAGAGATGACTCTAACATAGCTGTCCCCAGACATGGTCTGTGACATAGAGCCCAGCTAACACCATAAGACATCTGGTTGGTGATGGGTGGTTCCTGCTGCTCCTTGCCCTGAAGTGCTGCCCACATTTCAGGAAGGCTGGTAACAGGGAGTAGTTTGTTCCCTGCTAGCAGCTGTTCTCATCACCTTGCAGATGCCCACCATGACCTAAAGGAGGGGTTGAAGCGCAATCAGAAGTAGCACTGGAAATATCCAGGGTGCTCCCTCAGTTCAGCTGTGGCCAAAGCCAATCCCACTAAATATTTGATGGATACCAATGTCAAGTTACAGTTTCTGTAGATTTTAGAGGTCTGTCCAGCTGGAGTTTGTTGATTCACCTACTTACTATCCTACGTATACCTGACTCCACTCTTACACATACTCTGGAAATATAAAGGATAAAGCTGTTATTCTATCAATATTGCACAGTCTTACATTGGTGTCCTCCTATTTATCATTAGCCTTAATGTGTGAATTAACTGAAAATGCATGCTCACTCCTACACTAAATTCTGAAGTATTTAATGAAGGAAGAAATACAGCAGGGATGCTATACTATTTAAATTACCACTACTTAATTATATTTCAATTGTTCTTTGTTTTCCTTTACATTAAGTTATCATGCATTTCCCGAGCAAGCATTTGTTTGAATTCCTATGGAAATGTGCACAGATACAATGTACACAACCAAGGGTATAACCTCTGAGGTGGTTTAAAATAAAAGCAGTTAAAAATAAATACTAAATACTAGAAAAAATCTAGATTCTAGGTAAGTCAATAGTGAAAGAATTGCAGTGCAGGCATGATTCCTCCTTCTTTCTCTCTGCTCAAAAACTATAGATGAATAATCCACCACAAGAAACTAAAAAAAATATATATGTGCCCATACCACCCTCTGCTTTTACATTCCCTTAGCAAAATGTACAAAATAGTCTTCATTTACAGTTGAAATCTCCACGGACTGTTGCAGAACACTTTGTTCAAGCTAAGAGATTGTCTTTAAATAATAGATAGTGTACAGTACACTAAAAGGGAAGTCTTGGCTGTGGAATATTTCTCTCAGCAGCAAGAAGTTACCTGCCTGAAAATACCATAAATTTCACATGGAATGCAACATGTAAGGTTTATCCAGATATGACACAGGCAAAACATGAGTAAATGGCATAATCTAAATGACATGTGCAAACTAATTACATTTTTTTATTGATAGAGCTTAGCTTACTAAAGGTGTGAATCAAATAACTTGAAAAAAATCCTCTTGAATTTCTATACCACTTGAGTAAAACATTTTAGTCTATCTTCAGTAAATTCATTTCTTATGGCTGGGTTGTCTCTAATTTCCTCTTCCTGCACAAGTTTAATTATGACTTTAAACTCAGACTAACTTTCCTTGCAATAAGCATGAAGAGAATAGTCAAGATGCTATTTTCATACAAGCAAGCAGCACATTTATATTTCATTAAGAAAAAGGGCAAATCACTCAAATTATAAATTCCTCCTGTGTCTTCCCACAATTCCTCCCAAAAGCACAAGACAGAATTTTTTTCCCTGAAATTCAGTGGGCAGGAACCACCTCAATCACTTTAGCACAAAGGATTATTATCAGATATTCTCCAGAATATTAGTAGGTAAGAGCAGTAGCCATCTACACATGGTACAGCTTTGAAATGTTCCAGTGTAGGTAAAAACCTGAGTAGCCAGATCCAGCTGCTTGGCACTACACATAGCTCAGCAGATGATGCATACTCTGCTCTATGTCATACGTTGAAATGGTACTTGATCATTTTGATCAAGTCAGAGTTATCCACTCACTCATTTTTGTTTTCAGAAAGTTGAAGGAGAGTTTAGGAGTGTAAATTTTTGAGGTCTCTTTCATTCTTACGGACTGTGTGAGCTCACGGATACCAAAAGGTACAGAGCTGCAATCATTACCTTCCATCCATGATTTTGGATTATGACTGTAGAAATATGTACATATATATAAGTAATGGTTTAAATGAGACTTCAGGAGAATAGGTTAAGCATTTGGAAATAATCTGTATGGAAAGCAAAAGATGTTTGCAGAAAGTACTAGCACCGTTCTTGAACAGAGAAAGGTGTCTGAACAGTATTATGTCATTTATTGGACAATTTCTACCTGTTTGGATAACTACGTACATATGTATGTATATATGTGTGTAGATGGATATGTATATGCATATGTATGGATACGTATTTGTATATATACACATTTTGTTTCAAATGTAGGTATATACAGACTCCTTTCAGTTTTGAACTGATTTCCAGACTGATAACTAGAAAGGAGTTTCTAAAGGCTAGTTTGCCACTACCTCATAAATTTCTGGTTTGTAAATATAATTCATGTTAAGCATTTTGCCATTGATTCTGAATATTCAGACTAGCTATAAGGAAGAATTCTTGTTCAGAGAGGGTGGTGAAACATGGTCACATGTTGCCCAAAGAGGCAGCAGATTCCCAGTCCCTGGAAACATTCAAGGTCAAGCTCTGAGCAGCCTGGTCCCCTTGAAGATGTTCTGGCTTGTTGCAGGGGTGGGTCGACTGGATGACCTTTAAAGATCCCTTCCAACCCAAACAGGTCTATGATTCTGTGATTCTATGATTCTATTAATATTACATTCCATGTCCTATATATATATGCACACCTGTATATACATAAAAGACAATTAACTTCAAATAAGAATATAATTATAATCATATAATTTTCCTTAAAACTGCACATCATACCTTCCTTTAAGATTTTTCAGTTTACTACTGTAACAAATAATATTCTTATTAAAATTGAATTCTTATTCTGATTAGAGGGGATATATTGTTTATTGAGAGTTCCTTAACATTTCTTAGGCCCACGCATTTGCTTCCCTACTCCCAAATACTCAGTATGCCATTTTTTAGCTAGCTGATTTGATTCAAGCTTCTACTTATCTAATTTAACATTGATTTTGTTTTAGTCTCCACCTTCCACCTCCTTGGCTTTTCTGTTCAAATTAAATCTGCTTTTAAATGGATGCCATCTCAACCCCCAGTTGCCAGCACCTTCGCCTTTTCACTTAAATTGCACCTACTGTTAAATCAATCTTACTCCAGCATCCAGCATCCCTCTCCTGAGTTTTCCACTTGACATCACATACAGACCTAAGTGGTGCTGATTCTTTTCCCTACTTTTCACCAAGCTTTTCCGTTAAAATGAAACCTCTTTACAAATCCATTTTCCACTTCCCGTACCAGTCATCTTACTTCTTCATTTCTAAATGGCAACAGCTTCGTATCTGTTTTTATTGTGGAGCTTGAAAAGAAACTTTTCAGACTCCCACTCTTCTAAGTAAATGCCATCTCCACTGCATCTTAATTTTCATGCAGATGGGTTATTCTAATTTATGGGACTCAGCTTAAGTAATATCCATTTTATAGTTATTGTTACTTGTGTGATAATTTCCCAATTAGCACATCATGTCTAAGAGCTCTGTCTGAAAATCTCTGTTTGAAAATCTCAGCTCTAAATCTCATAAATCTAAAGGCAACTAGCATGTTCCAGCAAGAAAATTATCAGTTTTGTTTAGAAAAGAAAGGAATAATAACATTGATTACTGATAAAATCAAAGCAAGAGAAAGATCCTTGCAAATAAAGTATCCCAAGGATCTCTTAGAAGAACCACAGTTAAAAAACTAGAGAAAGCAGGTATTAAAATATTAAAACTAATGTAAGGAGTATTTTGCTAAAACCTTTTCCTTGTCCTGTTGAATTTTAATCTATATTTAGTTCTGTTTACTGTGTGTCTGTTGTCATCACACCTTCAACCCTTCTTATAGTAACTTTTCTAAATTCCTCTGATTTGTAAACCTGGACTTGTTGTCTATATGTTGTACTTTTCAGATTTTCTAATTGCACTATTTCAATAGCCCTAATGATTTTAGGATATAAAAGAATCAAGATTTGTAACAAGATGTGTTATCTGACTAAATCAGGTGATAGCTGATATGGTTTTCAAGCCACTTAAATAGAATATATTACCTGTTCCTAGAAAACCTGTTTTTCAAAAAAGCTATATTGTATGTATTGTCTGTGTTCCTGATGTGCTTTATTAGCTCTAGACCATAACAAGTCTTTCTCTTACCAGTGCTCTGTGGTCTGAGTCAAAATTGGACTCACTATATACTTCAATTGATATACTTTTGCCTTGAATTGGTAAATACACAGCTGGTTTTGTTAGCTGAAATTTAATATCAGTACCTCGATGTTTTTCTCAATATTACAGGTTAGCTGCAGCAAAACCAAGTAACACTGTGTGAGTCTCACCATTTTTACGATGACTCTTATTCCTTGGCATCAATTTCTACTCGTTTTCTTTTCCTGCTTAATCATAACAGTGTGTTATTTCAGAGGACTGAAATTCAAGAGTTACAAGGTTTTCATAAAAGTGTAATTTTTACTTCATCTTTCTTCAGGGAGAGGAATTTTTATGGATGAGGTCACTATTGCATTATCTTTCTTTATCATTAGCAGATTGATTCACTGGTGGCTTCAAAGTGAGTATTAATCCTGTTACAGACTTTGTTCCTCTTTTGTACTTCATCTTTCTCTAATATAAAGGACACCAACTTTCTAACAATGAGAAAACCATTTTCCTAGCTATCATGTTTGCTGACAGGCATGATATTTCTTTTCACTCCATCATCTATAAGAAGACTCTTCACTGTAAGCTCCAATTTTATAATGCTTTACATTTTTAGCTCTATTCTCAAAGGTGAGAACGTAATCATATTATATTTTGGGGTTTTGAGGAGACGATTTGAGTTAGTGACAGAGAAAATAATGCCTAAAGAAATGTTAAGAAATCAGCAAGATGACTTGAAGGTGAAGGTAGAGCAGCAAAAAAAGCAATAACAACATGAGGCACAGTAGGTTTCTCCATCTGCAGAGAAACATCCTCAGAGACAAATGGGTATTCATTGGCGCACTTAGATGTGATTAAGTAGTAAACTTAGCAGAAATATCCACAGTGGCTCTGAAATAGTGGATAATCAGATATTCTGGAGCAGATGGAGGGTACTATAGAAGGACTCAGTGCATTTACTGGGGCCAAAGATGACTGGAGTGATACTGGTCAGCAAGAGGGTTATTTTGCTGGCTTCCCATCTTGAAAAACTAAAGGCAAGAACAAACAGAAGAGCTTGCTAGCTTGTGCTCATCCACAGAGATGAAAGATTGAAAGGATAAGACTGAGAATCTGTTGATCACAGAAGGAGTTTATCCATTTCTGTTTCTGATCTGTAGACTTGAATTCAGAGAAGCCCAGTGGGACCACAGACTACCTGCTGGGAAGAAGAATGTGGGATTTTCTGCTGTGGTGTGGAGAGGAAGGCTCCAGCAGTGCTGGAGGCAGCGTTGTCTGCTTAGCAGAGGAAAAAAGGTATTTTGGAGTTTAAAGAAGGTGAAACCCTGGGAGATGAGTGCTAGGAAGCCTTAGGGTCTGCATCCACAAGGACTGAAGAAGACCACCGCGAGGCAGGGTGTAGCAGTGAGCACAGTATAGTTGCAGAGGAAAGAATGTATACAGTGCCCCGCATTAAGGAGCAGATGTCATGTGGTGAAGCAGGATTTCTACACAGGACGTCACTGATGGATATGGGGACAGGATGATAAATGGGAAGGAGGATGAGGAAATGGGAATGGCCTCATCTGAAATGGAAAACAATGTTAAGTAGTCTTAATGTCTTTGATATCACAAAGTGGAAAATATCACAAAGTGGAAAATATCACCAGATCAGTATTATACTGGAAAAACTGATACCTGACCTCTCAGGCTACTGGAAGTACATGTTTTAGCATGAGTATCAAGTTTAAGGTGCCAGGTCTGCCAAGGCAAACATGTTATTTCTGTACCTGGATCCCAGCCTGGTCAGCTACTAATAAAGGAAGGAAGGGCTAGGGAAGAAACAGGCTCTCCTGTCTGACAGCAAAAGATGCTAATGGGCAGAGGTGCTAAGCAGGTTTTAAAGCAAAGATTTGAAAATAGGGCTGTAAAGGAAAGACAAGAAAAATTGCAACATGGGCTGAATGTGACAGAGATTTAGTCATCCATATCTTTGAAGTGGATGTGCACATGCCCCTTTATAGAAAATTCCCAAAGAAAACCACAACACACAGCTCAAAAAAGGCAGCATTAATTGGATAATACACTAGCACATTTCTTCAATAGAAAACTGAAAGTTACTGGATTATAAAGAATAGAAATGAGAGATTTATGGCATTTCCTCCATTGCTGTTTGTGTCCATGTGGTTGGAGAGCCATGCTTCCCATTTGAGCCTTAGTGAAGTCTCTGGCTTCTTAAATTGCAGCAAAGTCTGCTTGGCCTCCTGAGTCACTGCAGTGCCTTCTCTCTAGCATCTCTAAGACCTGCCTGGTCTGCTACTCCCCACTGCAGCCTCTACTTGAGGAGCAGGTTGGCAGCTTATTGCCTTGCTGGCCTGTGTTGTGGCTGTGCCACGAACACAGACACGCTCTCCTGAACATCCTTGGCTCACTCCTGTTCACTCTTCATAAGACAAGTAAAGATACAAACACATGAAGCAAATATCATGTCTCAGAGGATCACAGCAGCGAAGTTCAGGAATAGTCTTCCATCCCTAGGAAGATGGGAACAAAAATCCAGAATCACTCAATGATAAGAAGAATCCCTCCAGTCATATAACCTTCTCTTCAAAATAAAGCTAAAATTCTGTTGTGAATGGATACTATGAACTTTATTCTATGCAGAGAAATCCTTTCCTCCAAACGCTACAAGTGTTCTGAAAAGCATGTCTACATGTCATGTGCTTGATCTAGTAAATACTTTGCTCAAGGAAGTTTATCTTTAATTATTCAAAGGAGTTGCACAGGGTCTGCATTATGTAAATGGAACATAATTTCACATACTAAGGCATCTGTGATTTGTAGTTGTTAGAAACAGCAGCTGTGATTCCCACATATGTAGTAAACCACGTATATATTAATGCATATGTTTCTCAAAAATAAATAATTGGATCATACTGACAAATAACTGAAGCAAAAAAGGTTGGTATGGATACAAAGAACAATAGGCCAGAAATAAAGCCCCATGAGACTCAACTGATGGAAAAAAAAACCAACTTGAAGTAACTATATGCCGAACTTGCAGCTTAGCAATGAAATGTAAGTTAAATAGATCAATTCCAATTGGTCCTAGCATCTTCACAAAACATTTTTAAAAGAACTCTGTACTTTATAGCATCAAACTCAGCAGAAATATAAAGGCACGCTAATACATAGCATGTATCCCAGAATCAAAATACCAGAAAAGATCAAAGCAAAACTTCAAAAAGCAGATTCAGAGTTCTGTCTCTTCTGAAGCCAACTTGGACACATTTATCATGAAGATCATGTGTTTGGAGGTGTGACTGAAGTTGTAACAGACTTCTGTACAGCAGTCTATTCTTGACTATTTGAGCCACCATTTTAGTGGATTGACTGGGTATACATTGTGAAAACTCAGTGGCATTGTTTGTTTCTTGGGATTGTGTGCATGTAATTGATAACTGTAGTTGCTTCACATTTAATACGTTTTTTGCATGGATTATATTTCCTTTGCAACCTGAATTTGTACATAAGCAGTGCAGTAACTTTAATGGTAAGAAAAGAGGGAATCCCAGAGCATTCTGCACCAAAAAGGGTTAGGTAGGAAAAGTTGCCAGAGAGGGGAAAATCAGTGATTAGTGAAAACAACTGAGCTAAGATTTTTCATCTTTCTAATCTTCTGACTGTATAAAAGTAATGTAGGAAGCTGTAATTGGAATTGTTTGCAATTTACTTTGGTCATATACAGAAAGAGAGCTACCCTTCACTGTATTTGAAATCTTATTCTAGAACTAGCAGTATCACCTTTAAATACCAGCCAGAAAAAAGCTTTCTTTGTTTGAAGTGTTTTTAAATACAACTTCTGTATTATGTGTGGTGACTTTACTCTTCTAGGGACTTTTACCATGTAGTGGCCAGGAGTCCTTAATGACTTTCAAGTGGAGAACGGATGATGGAGAAATGCTTACTTTAAGAAAAAAAAAAACAATCAGGCAGCCTGTCATTTAACTTCAGTGATGGGATGATATGACTGATGATGTTAAAAGGGAAATATAACCCCCATTTTCAAGTAAGGGGAAAACGGATGACCCAGGGAACTACAGAGCAGTCAGTCTCACCTCTGTGCTTGGCAACATCTTGGAGCAAATTCTCCTGGAAGGCATGCTAAGGTACATGAAAAACAACAAGGTGCTTGGTGACAGCCAGCATGGCTTCACTAAGGGGAAATCCTGCCTGATCAATTTGGTG
>WYDI02014565.1:0-33014 GCA_009867235.2 Psittacus erithacus
GATTTGTGTTATACCTTAGTTACTGGACTGTTCTTATCTCAACCCGTGGGAGTTGCATTCTTTCGATTCTCCTCCCCCATCCCTCCGGGACTGGGGCGGGGGGGAAGGACAGGTTGTGGGGAGAAAACAAGCAGGCTACATGCTTTTTCTGATTTACGACTAAGCTTAAACCACGACAAGTGTCATTGCTCAGAAGACATTTAACTTGAAGCCATACTTTTGTGTGCCTAAAGTACCTGTGTTTAATTACACTGACTAGCCTATGCTCATTTACAGTTGTGTCTTCTGATGCCTTTTCTTTTCTGGTTAATAACCTGTGATCAGCCTCAAAGACAAGCTTACCAATGTGCAGCTTAAACTTAAAGCCACCAAAACAAGAGGTCCACCTCAGCTGTAGTTCGCAACCAGTGAATTGACTCCATCTTGCTTCTTTCATCAAAGTAGTAAAGTTACAGTTTTCTGGCCATGACTTCAAACTTCCCATTATCTAAAACACTTATGAAAGATAATAAGTTAATAATGATACAAAACTATGATGGCAGCGGCTGGAATAACAGCTCACAGGTCACTTACATGGCAAAAATTCAAGTTAATTTTTGACAAAACATTTCAGTAAAGTTTCAGTCTAAACCAATACAGTTTTGCTGTTGCACAATCAACTCACAGGATATCATAATCTTTTCATTGCCCTGAAATTCAGGAAAAGTAAACATTAAATTGCTAAGTAGGAGATAACACAAAACATGAAGTCACCTCTAAGGAAACCTTTGAAACTTCTAGAAAATGTCAGGTTTAGCACAAGAGTTACTCTATCACCACTGAAAGCCACATTTCAATCAAAGGGGAGAAGAGGCAGCAAACAGATTTTTCAAATCTGGCAGTCCTTGTATCAATGAATGCTGAAAGTATCTAAACATTCATTCCATGCATATGTGGGTGAAGAATGGGAATGTATTTTCAAAGCCTCTCACTTTTTAGCTGTGGTGATCCAGAATCAGAAGAAACTTCAAAAGAATGACCAGTTTTTTCCATAATAATCCAGATTAAAATACAAGCATTCAGACTATTACATTACTTATCCTTCTAGTGGTCACATTTCTTTCTATTAATAAAGCTTGTTGCTAAGCAAAACTTCAGACTGTTCAGTTGATCAAATACACCATGCTTTGCAAGCAGCATTTTAGTTCTTGAATGGCTTCATAAATGGGGCAATTCATTGTTATTTTTTTAATGGACTAGTCTTGGCAGGAACTGTATTCCACTGTAGAGCCATTAAGTCAAAAGAGCACCAGATTTCACCATACTGGCATTTCACATGCAGAGCTCCACAGTTGCAACTCCTGCTGAGAGCTGTTTTTCCCCTGTAGGGACATCTCTTGTCCCTTCAATCCACTCCAAGCCTGTTCCAATACCTGATCACACTCTCAGTGAAGAAGTTATTCCTAATACCCAATCTCAGCCTCCCTTGGCGCAGCTTGAGGTTGTTACCTCTTGTCCTATCACTTGTTAGTTGGGAGAAGACACTGACCCCCCACCTCACTACAACCTCCTTTCAGGTAGGTTTGCCTCCAAGTCTCCCCCCTCCCCCTCACCCCCCCCACCAACTATGGTGTGAGCATTGTGGCTTCCCACTGAATAACATCAACCGCTCTTTATCTCGTGTCTACAAAGAACTTGTCGCAAAAGGACAGGGCTGGAGCTGATGGCGTGGGGGGGCAACCCCGCATCATACACTGAATACGGAACTTTCCCCCCAGGTTGGTATTACATGGTGCAGGGTAGAAAAGAACAGCTGCTGTTGGGCTGAGGGCTGCTTTGTCTTAACTGCAAAAAGAATTTTTTTGGGGGGAGGGGTGTGAATTCAGCTTTTACAGTCACAACACAGACCTAAGAATACTCGGCTTATCAAGGTGCTTTCTTATTTAAGGTTTTTGTTTGCTTTAGTTTTAAGGATTGATATGTTTATTGGAGGAACTGATGACCTTATGGGCTTCATTTTGATGTTCCTGTCATTATTAGCTGAGGATAGACATAAACCACATGCTGTTATAGTTCAAAAGGCAATGAGATGCTATTTCCTAGTATATGAAAAAGTATGTAGTAGAATCATTTCCTTCCATTCTGGAAGGATAACGATAGTAATTCTGTGTATTTTACCAAAAGCAGAAGAAACAGAATGGTGTCAGTGCAGTACTTTAAACCAAGACATCATACTGTCTGCAGGCTGGGGACATGAGAGGGAGCAAGTCAGAGCAGTATGAGACAAGATGGGGTGGGGTGAATGTAGAAATTCCTAAGTAGGATTTCATGGTCTGAGCAGTATCAACATTCAGACTGAAGGGTCTAGGTATCTTTTTTGGCTCAAAACTGTTACGATCAAATGAATGTGTAAACATAGCTATATACAGTTAAAGCAGCAACTTCCTGGTTTTCTAGGAGGCTACATGATGCAACATGGTGTTGTGGGTTAACCCTGTCTAAGGATGATCTTGCTTGGATACTCCCACACAGGTTCGTCAGTTTAGTTTCTAGCATGTACAGTCTATAGGCTATTACCATGATCTTCCATGTTCTGGACAAACTAAGGAGGGATTCAGATTATATCCAAGTCTTTTACAAAAGATGCCAGTACTGAGTGTCCATGAGTTCTGGTACAGCTCTCTAGCACATTTAGGTCTTTAGCTGACTTTGGTATGGTTTTAAGACACATCAGAGCACTTCAGTTCTGTTTCCAGCTTAGAGACAGTAGTAAGCAAAGATATACAGTGTTTGCTGGTGTTTCTCTCATGTCTCTCAGTGTTGCTGGCCCAATAATTCCTGGCTCAAAATTAGATAAGAATACATGATAACCTCAGCAGTTGTTTCACTCTTAACTGTCCCAAAGCACATAGATGTTAGACAGGCAGTTTTGATGTATTTTCCATGAAAGACTTGTGTTTGTCTTCAACACTTGCTCAGGTAAGACCTGTTTATGTACAAATCAGCCTACAGCATCACTCTGATAGCCAGAGGTTATGCTGATAGGCAAAAGTTATGCTTAGTGGGACTGAAGGCTGTGTTCCTACACAACCTGTTTTCAACCATTCCAGTACTCTGACCAAACAAATCTTAAAAGTGTCCAGTATTGGGGAATCCACCACTTTCCTGGGGAGACTATTCCAATTGTTTAAAACACTCACTGTCAATGGAATTACAACTTCATTTGCATACAAAGCACCTGGAAAGCTGTTACTGATTTAATAGTGAGTCCAGGATACAGGCTTTACTACAAGTTATAGTTTCTAGTGATGGTATGGCATCTTCATAGATTACTCTGCATTATGTTTGCTTATATTTTGGTAGGCTACAGTTAATTCCAATGGAACTAGTATTTGCATGTGAACCTCTGAAGGTGCAAAAGAAGTGTCAGCTGTTCACAAGGATTGTGCAGATCTCCTGCATGCTTCTTGTGGCACTTCTCCATACCTGGGTATAGCAACAATAACCAAAAAAATGCAAGATGTCAAGTTCAGGCAAAACAAGTCGGAGCAGCTAACTGGAGGGTTCCCATCACTGCTTGCAGCAGGCATTGGAAACATTTTAATATGTTTGGTAGATACAGAATCCCCTGCAAGGGTTCTGTGTAATATCCAATGTCATTACTGTGTACCCTATTCATAGCGAATCATTCAAGCTGTGGTTTTACAGCCAACTCTTTCACCAAAAAAAGGTAGAACTCCCTTGCCCACAGTCTCCTTCCCTGCTTTTCTTGTCTTGCTGTTTACAACATGACCTGAACCAAATGAACTCTACACCTTTTATTTTAAAGGTGATTTTTAACTGGTCAGAAAATTGATTACACACTCAGCAAGATTGCTGGCTCCAGCACAAGTTAGGCAGTGAGAACAAGTGGCTGCTAGCCACTAGAAGAGGTATGACCACTTTCTGTTATGTTACCTGCAAGGAAGGTAAATGCAGAGTTAGAATGTTACTCATAATGCCATTAAAACCCGTGCATTTTACAATTTTGAGCACGCTGCCAAACAGTGAATAAAGGGTATCTTGATAGTGGAATAGTTCTAGATCGTGTAAGTAACATGTCGCTGATCTTGCTTCACTGAATCTTTTTATACTGACAGATCTGTGTAAGAGAGTTTAAGGGCAGGAGAGAATATTTGCCTTTGAAGATAAATTAATGATGAAACCTGTACTAGGGTTATGAGGTCTTATGAAAACTCTGATGAACTCCAGGGAAACATGAAATTCAGTGAAAACTGAAAAAAAGTGTTTTATAAGAAAAGTAATGGACTTGTGGGCAATAAAACCTATTTCTGCTTGTCTGAAAAGTACAAATAAATCTAGTTTTATTTTATAAAGGACCAAAAAAACAAAAAAAAATGTTTCACATGATCAGAGCTGATTTTATTTTTTTTTTCCAAATTATTATTATCTTTTCTTTTTTAATTGAAAAAAACCCCAAACCCTTTATTGGGGAAGAAACAAACAAAGTGTTGTCCAGATTTATAGTTGGTTAACATCAGCTAAAAATAGGATTGAAATTTCTCCTTTACTTCTTTACACCCTCTTTTGAAAATAAAAAGATACATTAAACCTAAGCTTAGATTATTGTTAGTTTTAGTTGTAACAATGCACACAAACTGAGTCTTAAAAAGTTTCACAGCACACACGAGAGACCAAGTAGAGGAAACATACACAAGTTTCTATCAAAATATGAAGTCATTATAATACATGAATTACTTAAGATAAATTTTTCACAATTCAGTTTATAACACTAAGTTTATTTTTCAGTTGGCTTTGAAGGCTTGATCTTGGCTGTCTTGTGCCTGTATAAATCAGCCTTTTGACCATGCTGAGATACTCAGATCAATAAAGACTAAACAATCCAAACAATAACATTCTGTAAACTGGTTCTCCATTTGAGCTGTTTGTGCCAGAGGCACATTTACACACAATGGGTGTAAATCAGAATTAGGATTACTGTTCTCAGGCTTTTCTGTGCCTGTGGCCAGGATAAGCACCAAACACCTTACAGAAATATTTGTGAGGGTGAATACAGGTGTGGTTAACCTTGTCCTCAGGCAGCCAGTGTAGCTTCCAGGACAGAAACAGAGCAGCCGCTGAAGGCCTGCAGCACATCTACCCTTGAGTGATGCATGACTCTTTCCAACTATTCATATTATTTCCAACTACTTTTTCATCACAGAGGTGATGTGCTTCAATTTAGGAGCTCGATAAGCAGCATGGGGGGAATCCTCCTAACCCCCCTTGTTTAATGCTTTAGTGCCGTTTAGTTATATACGCTGTCCCCACCGCTGAGAGGACACTGCTGGAAGCTGGAATCAGACATGGACCCGCAAGTCAGCTCCTTAGTGGTTTGTGAGGATTTGAGGCAGGTATGTTTCAAGACAAGTTTTGATTTGCCTAGTCAACAGCACAATGAAGTATTTCCACAGAGCACTGTGGGAACTTGACATGCCAGGGCTGGGTATATGTACTATTTAAAATCTGCTTATGCCCAACCGAAAACCATATAAGTGGTACCTGGGCTCCATGCCAGCTGCCTGAATAAGCATGGGTGTAGCTTTGCAAATCGTTTATGAAATAAACTTGTTTTCTTTTCTACTCAAGAGGTTTACAGAGCAGCTGTTCAAGTTACAGCTAACAGTCATCTCATTGATGCAATACCTTTTGATGTCAAAGGAGTTTTATAATTACATTATGAAAGGTTGTGCTGGAAGCAAAATAAAAGAGATCAAGAGGAAAAGTCTTTCTGTCAAACAGGAATGTGTGGGAAGGGAACAACAGTCAAAATTGGATGTGGCCGTGTTCAGCTAATCCAAAAAGTATCAGAACACTTTGCACGACTCGTCATCGCCAAGCCTCAAATCACAAGGAAACAATAAGAAACATACATTTAATGCTGTGCTTTATTCACTAAATGATGAGCCTGAGCAAGAGTTAGGTTTGGGCAAAGTGCAAAGAAGCGCCAGACGGTTGTTTTCTGCTGGAACCATCCACCTTTGATGCAAGTATATTGGAAATGTATCCTCTAGAGAGGCTGCCACAATTGCCAGGCAGAGAAACTGTAACAAAACTCTGTGAATTAAAAAGAAAGTAGCAGCTTTGGAAGGATTTCTTCAGTATAGTTGCCCAGAGATTTTTGTCCTGAGTTTCCCATCTTTGGTGCTGTTTAATACATCCATGGCTTTAAATACAAATTAAAATACAGTTTTGATAACAGTGTGGGTTCTGTGAGCAGATCTTCAGATTAGCTGTACTGTCATGGGCTGCAGGGGTGTAAAGTGATGTCCAACATCATATGTGGGTCTGTGCTACAGGTGAGAACCTGGTCTTCAGCACTCAAATCTCATTTCCCATCTGCAATGCCATCCTTGTGTCTGTTCACATCCACTTTCAGTTTTGGTATTTTCATTTGAAATGTAGATAGCAAAACATTTAATGGAAACAGCGTAGGAAAATCATGGCTTATTTAATTTCTAACAGAGTATTAGCAACATACATTCGATTTCCCAAATTAATGCTATTGCCTTAAGGCATGGGGTGAGTTGTGACATAAACTGCTCATCTATATTTATACCAAGTTATTGCTAAGTCTGATCCTGGCAAATTGTATTTCAAAGTAATTGAGCACTGATATCCCATACTTTGGGTATCTTTTCTGTACCATGCAGCACTGAAAAATAACAACCTGGGCTACTATGAAATAAGCCTAGAAACTCAATAGGCAAAGTCTTTAAAAGGTTGCTGTTACCCTAAATATGACCCATAAAAATCTAGAATTTTCTCTGTTTTAAAGTGTCTCACTCTTGTATGTGGTCAAAAGCCACAATAATTCCAAGACAGCAGTTTGAATAGATGGCTATGGTAGAAACTGGGGCTATGTAGCCACACCATCAAACTGAAAAAGACAGTGCCTTGGGTGGCAATTTTCAGACCTACTTTTTTAAACTGGGTTGTGCCACCTTAACAGCAGTGGGAGATGTCATCTCTAATTGGGTCTGGCTGGGAACTCCCTCCAGCTTCAAAAACTTGAACTTCCGTGGAAGGGATCTGGGCTGAGTGAAGGTTTGGAAGTAAGTACCGAATTCTAAAAGGTTTGAGTGGCTCTATATAATGGAGTTACTTACATGTTTACTGGGGCACCTGCTGGGGTAATGTAAATTCTCTGCTTTTGTTAGTTTGTGTGCCAGGAAGATTAAGCATGATGCAGTAGTTACTCACCAGCTGCAGGAGACAGAAAGCAAGAGATATTTTTAACCAGGGGAATGAATCTGGTGGTGCAGTTCAGAGCTGAGTAAGGCAGCTGTGACACCCCTGGTAGGACTAAGGGTGGGAGGAGACGATGGGAGGGAAAATATAGCGTAAGCTGTGAGCACTGGGGCTGTTTCTTCTGGGGGTGAGCAGGAAAGCCGGCCCCTTTTGTACCCTGGGCTCTGCCTCCAGCACCAGGGCTAAAGGGTGCTTCACACTGAATGCAGCGTTGTTTCTGAAAGGCCATCCTTTCCTGTATAGTTCTTACCTTGCTGAGAAGCATCCTCAGAGAGGTTCAGGACAGGCATGTTATGAAAGCTCACTAGAAAACACGATGGGAATATGGAGTTTAGAGAGAAGCAGTAAAAAAATACAGGCAGACCTTTGTGCTGAGGTCTTTACTAAAAATTAATGCTAAAGGTAGTGTGTGCAAGATACAGTTGCTTACTTGCCTGCAGCATAAATTCCTTGTGTCAATCAGTTTTTCAGCAGTGTCTGGGCTAGTTCAGCTAGTGCAGTGGTCTCAAAAGCTTAGGTATTGCTTAGGTAAAACAGAAAAGTTTTCCATATCTGCTCTCTATGTTCCCTCTGAGTCTTTGGTTGCTTGTTCATTTTGCAATAGTCAGTTTCTTCAAAAGACACAGTCAAACATATTTTTTAAAGAAGCAAGTAACACCAGGTCAGATCATTTGGGCTGCTTGTAAGCCTGATGTTTGGTATGACTCATGCTGTGATGTTAGTAGCAATATCTGTTTGACTATTTCTTATCTCTCCTTTTGTCCTTCTGCTGGTTTGGGCTGGCTGATGAATGATAGCAAGCTTCTCTGGCATTTGTATAGCTTTTAATGGTTCAGTAACTTGTAGAGGATTTAATATTTTACTTCCACTAGAAGTTACAAACCCTTGCAGCTTCCATGACTGCACAGTAGCATAGCATACTCCAAATGCATATTGAGAATCGGTATAAATATTTAGCTTTTTATTTGGCCAGCTGATAGACCTCTTTTGTTAACACAATGAATTCGTCTGCTTGTACGCTCAGCTTTGGACTTAGTGGTGAAGCTTCCACTGCTTCATTCACAGTTCTTATTGAATAACCTATAAGCCAGTTGCTGCTCACATAATACGAGGACCTGCCAACAGACAGTTCCAGATTGGGATTTAGAATCATAGAATAGTTAGGGTTGGAAAGGACCTTAAGATCACCTAGTTCCAACTCCCCTGCCATAGGCAGGGACACCTCACACTAAACCATGTCGCCCAAGGCTCTGTTCAACCTGGCACTGAACACCGCCAGGGACGGAGCATTCACAACTTCCCTGGGCAGCCCATTCCAGTGCCTCACCACCCTTATAGTAAAGAACTTCCTCCTTATATCTAACCTAAACTTCCCCTGTTTAAGTTTGAACTTGTTACCCCTTGTCCTGTCACTACAGTCCCTAATGAAGAGTCCCTTCCCAGCATCCATGTAACTTAATGCATCATTTCTGTCCATCTCTGTTCTCAAGCCACACAAATAACCACTCATCTGTGCTGTGATCACAGATACCATACATACCCTGATTTGGTTTTTTCAGTTGCTCAGCCTCCTGGCGTAACTGGTCAAGCTCACTCATTTTCCCGTGCTAAAGGTATGCCTCACTGCCACCTCTGAAACAACCAGAAATCTGAAAGACAGACGAGTGGTGATAATGAGAATTAGTACAGGTCAGAGCTTGAAATTACTAAGTCCTTTCAACCATCTCAAACAGCTCTTGGGAACAAAAGGCAGACTGGTAAGTACTAGAATACAAGTGAAAAAATTTCTCTGAAGTCTCTTCAGAATAAGGTGTTACCACACTTTAATGTGTTTATCTTTTTGCCAGCACAGAAAATAAAATATAATCTGGACTTATTCCTTCCCTCCAGGGCTCCTATTTGCATTTTTTTCATTAGTGTTTTTCTCATTCAGTTTTGTATAAACTCAAATTTCCCTAGAGTGAACCAGCAGATACCACTAATGTTAGACAAGAAATTCATAACTTCTCTGTAGGTCTTAACAATAGAGTAAGGAATTCTCCTGCCAAAGAGCAAGCCCCTTAAGTATTTACAGACTGACACAATCACTTGCAAAATGCTGTAAGAGCCATTATGAATGATTTTTGTAACACCGCAGTTGTGAGAAATGTTGTTCAAAGATCTGGGTAAAAGGATCACTCACAAATGTCATTCAGGATTTTATGTGTTAATTGCTAAAATGTCTCTCTGAGACTTATAGAATGGATTCCAATAATAACATGTTGTCAGAATAAAACTAGTATTTTTTTGAATGTTAAGTCGAGGAGCTTGAGAAGCTGCTGCCAACAGACAATTTCCCCCTCTAAGAATCTTATTTTTCTAGCATCAATAAGGACCAAATTACTAATGCTATCCCTCTGTCTGCTGTACTCCATAGCCAACAAGATAGAAGCTCAATAGAATACACCTACCACTGAATACTCTACTACTGCCTGTAGAGTTCCTCAGCTATTGGACTCTTTTCCAATATAATCAGCATACAGATTTCATTAAGCATGCAACTTGCCTCTGAAAATCACCGTTCCAGAAAGGTGGTGTTGTCATTTTCACTAGTACTGCATGCTTAAAACTCAGCTGCTCTTAAACTGTTTCAAAATCTCTCCAGCTTGATATATAACATGCTGATGTTTATCTTTTATTGCAGATCAAGATAATTGGTTCCATTTTCAAATGCTACACAGAGCACCTGGAGTTTATAAACAAACACTGTCAGTGTGTGTTTAGAACACTTTATTAGCCAGTATTGACCCTTTACTATTAAAGCAAATGCTTTGCCAGCAGCTTTACATTCTCAAGTCTTTTTGGCTTCACGGGAGGTTACTACATAGTTGTGGTGTGGAGTTCCTTCCCTGGGTGAAGGGAGTAGAGTACGAGGGTTCAGCATGCTAGTTGCCATCCCAGAGGCTATTCCTTGCCCTTCTTGCACAAACAAGATAAATAGTTGACGATAGCCTGGCAGACCAAGGGCAGGTGCAGCTTGCTTCAAAAGCTTGAATGTCTTGACCTTGTTTGTTGTCCAGTGAATCAGTTCTCCAGCATCTCGAGCAGTAATCTGTATCAGGGGTTTTTTTGTTTCCTCAGAAGCAGCTATCCAGGGGTGGCAGAGCCCTCCAGCTCCTAAAAATGCTTGCGTTTGTTTCTATAACTGGTCTTGTAAGACTTTTTTTAAAATAGTTTTAATACAGTTTTCCAATAAAGGTGGCTTCTCCTGTTGGAGAACGTGTACCACACATACTGAAGGACGTGACTCAGGTATTCTGCACTTCTCTTATAAAAATTATTACTTATGTGGAGAGACCTGATGGCCCTTTTCATTAAAGGCAGACAGTAAGGAAGGGGTAGCAGCTGTACAAGAACCCTTAGCTACTAATGAAACATCACCATACTGTATCAAAACCAGGTATTTATTTTTTTAAATACAACATTGTGAAAATCTTTCATGGAAACTTTAGAAAAATAGTAGAGGACTGAGTGAAGTCCTGAGGAAGCCTTGTCTGTGTTGGCTGTACTTTTCCCTAAATAAATGCAAGCAGGCATTGAGAATCTGGATGAATAGGCATATTGATTTAAGGCAGAAGAAGTTGCTCTGTCTCCAGTTGTTTCTGCTCACTTTTCAGGCATCTCAAGACTTGTCACATGGAATGGGTAACTAAACTGAGCACTCAGGGCAAAACACAGGTCCAGACCCAGGCATGGAAATGCAGCAGTCAGTATGCAAGCTGCATGTGTCAGGTGCCTGTAGAATCAGTGGAAAGGCATTCAAGAAATATAAAGATTGAGGAGACTTCACCAAAATCCAAGGGTTTTTCTCTGTGCCAGAACTTAGGACAATTAAAATCCACATACAGCTGACTGAGTTACTAGTAATTAAAGAAAAAAAAGCCGCTGATGATAGGGTTTTAGTCTTCATTTGTCATTGTTCTTATCACATAATTTAATGCTATATAGAGCTTCTTGTTCATGTAAAATGCTAAAACGATACCTAAGGCTTTTCCCTCTCTCTGCTTTTGTTCTGCAAACAATAGATACATTTTCCAAGAGGATTCAGTTTCACGTTCTTGGTATTGCAGCCTTTGGTTTTTTTAGTTGTAGGAAAAGGCCTGTTTACTGTCACTTTCTGCACATTATAAGTAGGGGTGATGTGCTTTGAGATGATATGGATGCAATATGTCTGAGAAGTATGTTGATGGGAGAGGTACTTAGCTGCTGTGAACTATACAGATAAGCTGCATTGCCATATAGTGAAAGTCACACAATGTGCAGAAACTAGTAAAAACACAGTATTGGAGGTAAAACATTGTAATTAGCATAAGCTATTTGCACTTTAAAACAGGAGGTGATCATTTTTTCCTTTATGTGTATTTGGATTGTATTGTCTAAATTACCCCAAATACCCCTATTTATTGTAGTAACATGAACTGATTCTTACCAAAATTGCTCAAGGGAGAACTGTCACTCTGATTGTTCTTTAAAATCAAGTTTTGACAAAATATGTTCAAAATGTACTTTAAGAACACTTAACGCACTGTAACTTGAAAGATTCTGGCTCTGAGAAAAATGTGGTATTCTGCTAAATTTTAAAATCGAGCAGTCTCTTTCTGAATCATTAGGACACAATTGGGATACCTATTTTAAGCTTTTGTTTCATCCCAGTCATTAGTGTATGATAGTAGCATCTTCCTGAAGGGGGAATGATAGACCCAAGGCAGCTCAGCCTGTTTCGTGGAGCAAAGGGAAGATTAACAAATCATTTGCCTCTATTTCAGGAAAGAAGTGGATGGCAGTTGAAGCTGCAAAATGAGCTCCAGTATTTAGCTACCAGTAAAACGTTTTCCTTTTCTTTCCTCTCTTCAGTGAGGATGATGGGAATGAGGGTAACTTCCCTGAGAATGTGGTAGGATTTTCAGTAGCTTTGTACAATTGTTTTAAAATGCGGCAAGGCTCCTCCTATAGCTTGAGACTCCTGCCACTTGTTTACACGTGTCTGTATTTGCTTATAGCCATAACAAACCTCCCTAGTAGCACTGTGGAAAGCTTCATATATATGCACATCTTTCCGAAGGATAGGTTGTGTGGTGTGACTAGTTCATCTCTCATTTTATGTTTTAAACCAGGTTAAGTTTAAACTTCAACAGGCATAGTGAGAATAAAAGGCTCTATTCTCCCCTCAAAATAATGGTACTCACACCAGTCTTAGGAGGTGCTGTTTGTTTTCTGCTTAATGTTTTTCAGGGAACCAGGAGCTCAGAAGCATGTCTGGGAAGCCCAGGCTTACCTACCTTAATGGAAGGGGGAGAATGGAGTCCATACGATGGCTATTGGCAGCAGCTGGAGTGGAGGTTAGTTGACACTTGGTACAGTGTTCCAGGCTGCTGTTTTCAACTGGCCTCAGTAAGGACTAATTTAACATGCACTGAGGGTAAATGGCTACAAAAGGGTGGCTAAATGCATTTGGCCCATAGCTTTGCAAATTTGTAGCTAGCTTATTTAATGGTTAATATTTTGGATGCAAACTCAATGGAGCTTGGAGTTCATTAAAGCTAGTATCAGCCCCCTGAAGTAATTCATCACAAGGGGTCAAAATGGGCATTTATTTAAAGGCCCTTATATAGTTGTCAGTAATAATGTGCATAAAGAGAAGCATTTTGTTGACTTATGTGCCCCAGGATGGGGCTAGAAATAGTTGATTTACCTTGTGCTTCTCTTGACACTGGCTGCAACCTGTCTTCCTCCTGTAGATGTCTGTACTCTGTTTCTACCCTTAGCTTATTTCTGCATCAGTGCACTGGGGCAGAATTGGCCAAGCCCTTCTGCATCTCCCCAGTCATGAGGATGTGCTAGTTGAAGATCCAACCCAGTATTTTTTGATGCTTCTGCCATTCTGTGCATGGTTATATGCACATTTGGAGAAGAAAAATGTTCAAGTAGAGCAGTGTAACACTATTCTCTCCCTCCTTTCCAGTTTGAAGAAATTTTTCTGGAAACAAAAGAGCAGTATGAGAAGATAATCAAAGGTAAGAATCCCAGTGTCTGAGGCTTAGTGTCTCAGAAAACCTGCTCCAGTTTAGCTAAATTTGTGGTTTAAAATTAGTTTATTTAAACCAGTGCAGACTTTTAGATGCACACCTAGAATACTGAAATACTAGTTTTGAGTAACCTGTTCTTTTCAGTGCCAAACAACTCATATCATCTAAAAGCTGTAGCTTCTGTGACTGTTCATTGTAGTACATTAAACAGGGATAGCAAACAGTCCTGTTTAATGCAACTTAATCACCTATGCTGTTGCACTCTTACCACGGATCCTGGCACATTTTTGTGCAGGACAAATAACAGTTCCTGAAGCAAATCCTAGGCATCATCTAGGAGTTGTCCCAGGCCATTTTCAAGACGTTAGTTAGATGTGACCACCATGCTCTATAGGCAGAGAGAGGTGAATAAAATGAATGCAGCCAGCCTGTGTCAGCTGGCCTTAACTGTTGAGTTGACTAGTATATATGTTCCTGTATGTTGGTTCTGAACCTCAGTGAGATGAGTCTCTGAAAGAAAGGTCAGCATGGCACCAAAATCCTCAGGAAAGCCAGTTTTCCTTTGCTACAGGCTCAGTGTGAAAACATTAGTGGCAGTTTAAAGCAAGATAAGCCTTCAGCCATGAAGCTTCCACCAGTTAAAAAGCAGAAAGCCAGTGGGGAGACCAGTGAAAGTCTCATGTGACCAAATTAGCAAGCCACAAAGGCAAACCATGGGAGTGAGACCAGTTCCCAAAACCAGACCATATCCCCAGCTACTGCCCTTGATATTTGGCCAGATGAAATCCAGCAGTGAAACAACCATTTTGCAGCCACCCTGGAAGGAGAAGACCTTGCAGCCAGGGTGGGGAAGGAACTGGGATTGAAAGGAGTGCTAGAGAGTGTATCTGCCCTGCAGTTTACTGGCTACCCAAGACACGTAAGAGAAACCTCACAGCAGGCTGAGCTAGCCAAGACATACTAGGAGACTTGGAAGAGGACTTGGCTGCTTGCTTAGCAAGGAAAGCTGTGTTTAAAGAAATCCTGACAGGAAAACTAAAATGAACACAAAAGAAACATAAGTGATATCAAGAAGATCAGAATTAAATTTGCAGGTCCAGCTGCCTGGGTGTCTGATAACATGGGGGGGCAGTACAGTATAAAGACACCAGTTATAGCTGTAAGTATGATAACTCAGGTACTGAAAGCCCAAATCTGAATTTGCTTCACATGACTAATTAATCTAGAGTGGTATAATCCTAGATAGAGCATCCAAGTTTATCTATATCCAGACAGAAGAATTAGATGGTGATGAAAAGGACAGGGAAGTTCTATAAAGAAGATCAAGGACTTCTATGTATGTATAGAGAGTTTAAGAGGTGACAACACAGAGAAAAAGGTGAGGTTTAATAGGATGGGTTGGAGAAAGACAAAGTCATCTGATAAAGGGACTTCTGGAATGCTGCTGGTCACGCAAGGCAGGACAAAACACAGCAACACAACCCCATGCTACTTCTCCCTCTAATTTTTTTCCCTCTCCCTACCAACATGCTTTTAGCCTGGGTTATCCTCTGTTTAGACACCACCACACTGTTAGAATGGTCCAGGTGTGACTTTGGCCTATGCCAGCTAATGATCTAAGCAATGCTCCAGCAGTGTCCAGGATGAAGCCTGAGCCAAGGGCTGCTCCCAACAGGCAGCTTACAGAGAAGCTGTTTTGGAGGCAGAGAAAGTTAAATGGCATCAGCCTGACCAGACCTGTACCTGCTGGTCTGAGATAACTAGTTTGGCTCAATCTGTTACCAAAGTTGTCACCTGGACATCAACAACCTCTGCTGGTCAGTGACAAATGATTATAGATGATTGTTTTTTCATGTATGCTCCACAGACCACTTTCCAACAGCGCAATCCAGTCTGCAAAACAACTTGCAAACTGCTTTTAATCCTACATACATATTCAATGCACGGGTTATGTGAATTGGTTCTCACTGCAAAGTGAGAAGAAGCTACTGACCATGAGAGAAATCCCTCTACTCTGCAGATAAGAAACAAATCATGCATTGTTTATTCACATTTGCTGCATCACTTCTTGTCAAGGGCCAGAAAGTCAGATATTATTTTTTACTTTGTATCTTTCTGCGGAAAAATATCCTTGCAGAGGTGTCAATTTTCCCATTCTGCTGTGTTTGTCATAATTTTCCTGAAGCTGCAGAAGTGTGTTCTGAAAAGACAAAAATCTTTCTATGAATGCTTACAAGAAATAAACACAGGCTACAGATAAAACTATTCTTTAAATTTAAACTGCAAACTCATATGGAATGAGTGAATAATGTTTATTAATTCTAGGCTAGCAAAGTGTTTTAATGGCTCTGTGGAGCAAAAAGCAAACATGTACCTGTTAAAATGAACCCTTGTACCCGAACCCTTGCACTGAATGGATTAAAATTGAGCAATTAAATTATTACCTTTGAGTAATGCAAGGTGGCAGCTGTCTAGCTGGATTTGGAGTTTTGCTGTGATTTTTAACAGGGCGGGATTATTCTCTGAATGCTCTTATTGTGTCAGTGGTGGAGGGTTTATCTCCAAAGTCAGTGAATTAGTCCAGCAGAAAACTGGTCTAGAAAAGGCTGACTTTGCTGTGTTAAATGTCAGCTTAGCTCTCAGAGCTGCCTCACTGAAGGCTCAGATAAATGCTCCCACCAGCATCTGGAGAAAATGGGACTAAAAGATGTATCTAAGTAGGCTTAAATTGTGGAATGACACAGAGGATAGGCCTGTAGCAAGCATCAAAGAGAACTCTTAAACTTTTATCCCGGGAGTGACTGCCCTTAAACAGCAACTCCTGTCACAGTCCTTGCCTCTTGCTCTGTAATGTAAAGCAGCCTGAGCCCCCCCCTTTATCATAGTAGCTCAGTCTTTCTGTGGTACTACCCCATTCATTTTCTGCTCATTTGTGTATGTCCCTGACAGGGAATGGATCTGCATTCAAAATAATCAGCTTTGTTTAAGCTTGGTTTTAACACAGATCTTTATTCTCCTCCAATCCCTTGCGTTCAAAGCGCTGGCTCAGGCTTTTCCTGGCAGCATGAGGCAGGGTCCTGAAGTGCAAAGGAACAGGCAGTGCCAGTTCCCATTAGCCAGTGAAGCTCTGGCAATGCTGTAAAGTAAGGGGCCCAGCGGCACTAGGGTGACCTAGCTACAAAAGCATTAGCAGGCTAGACAATACTCAATCTTTCCCACAGTTGGTTTACTGCATGGAGTTTTACAGTCAGGGCAAGACATCAGTGATCTACGCTGCAAAAGAAATGCACTCAGTCTGTCACTCTCCTGTAAAGCTAGCAGTCTAGGAAGAACCAACAAGCTTTCCTTTAACTCTCCACCCTAGATGGAAGCCTGATGTTCCAGCAAGTGCCCCTGGTTGAGATCGATGAGATGAAGATGGTGCAGACCAGAGCCATCCTCAGCTACATAGCAGGGAAATACAATCTCTATGGGAAAGACTTAAAGGATAGAGCCCTGTACGGTAACACCTCCTTCCACTTAATGAGCAATCTGTTATTTGATAATTGCATTATCTATAACAAATTTAATCCTGCATATACAGTAGAAAGGCCTGAGAAAGGCTAGCACATTAAAAAGCAAGGACTCCAGCCTTTGCTTAGAATTTAACCACTGTTTCTGAAATGCTCCTGGACAGAAACAGGCTTTTAGTCCTTTTAAAAAAATTTAGCTTTAGTTCATGTTTAGCTTTGGCTATGAAAATTGGCACTATGGTGGTGATATAACATGTGCCTTAGTTAATTGGAACACAGATGAAATAACTTCTGCGCTCTTTTCTACTGTCTTTCCCTCACCAATAGGATTGACATGTACGTGGAAGGAATAACAGATCTGATGCAAATGATTTTGATGTTTCCTTTCTCTCCACCGGAGGCAAAGGAGAAAAATCTTGACTCAATTAAGGAGAGGGCAACTAACAGGTACTTCCCAGTCTTTGAAAAGGTAAGCAAGAGTGAGGATCTGTTTATAAAACTTGTATTTACAATTATAAAAAAGTTTCCCCAAAATAAGAACATGTTTGTAATGCAGGCCAGTTCCAAATCCTTGGCTTTCTTGGTCCTCTCAAAGAAGAGGAAATACAGCAGCATGTTTCTCTATTTGTTGGCTTATGGTGTCAGGGCTGTGGTATTTGAATATCTACACAGAAATATGTTGTCAGCTACATAGCAAAACTTTTCAGTAGAGAACAAGCAAGCACATGCCACTTTTTTCCCCTGAAGGGATAGTTCTAAACTTATATTCGTTTAAGTCTAGCAGGGAGATGTGCTCTAATTTCAGTTGGAAGATTTTCATTAGAATACAAAAATCCCTTGCAAGTAAATCAGGTAGAGAGGTTAGGAGCACTTCAGCAAAACAACAGTCACAGATTTTTGTACAACCCACTTCTGAAAACAACAAACCGAACCCATGTGACTCAGGCATCTGGCAATATTTATCACTTTTGTAGTATCCGCTTACTTTTGATGAAAAACAATACTGAAGCCTGAACATCCTGGAAGTTCTCATGACTACAGTAACTTTATTCCCAAAGGCAAGGATTTTCTTTGGTTAGCTGTTGTAATTCTGCACTTCTAAGTTTGCTTCCTGATATCAGCATTAGACATAACTAAACGAAGTACCTAACTGGCAATTTTATAAGTTCTCCAAGCTACTCTTCCTCCATTATCCCTATTTCTAATTCTATGACTGGTACTAGTCTACTTAAGCATGCGGTTTTGTCCCTGTTCCCAGTGTCTGTCATTATTTATCATTACCGATTAACCAAAGTTTGTAGTACTGTGTGCTATAAGAATTCAGATTTTTCCCAAAAATCATGAAGCTATTTAGGCTCACCACTTCCAGCTGAAATCTCCACCCTGAAAACTCAGATGTAATAGCTGCTCAGTAGTACAGCTGTGCTGGGAGGCTTAGCTGCCAGGCGTCATATGTTCCACGCTCATCTGCAGCCCACATTCTCTTCTATTCCACAGGCTTTGAAACAAAATGGCCAAGACTTTCTGGTGGGCAACAAATTCAGCTGGGCAGATGTTCAGCTAATTGAAGCCATTTTAGCAGTGGAGGAAAAAGTACCTGCTGTGCTGTCAGGGTTTCCTCAGTTGCAGGTAATTTTGATATTGAGCATGCACGTATTCAGGAGATAAGAGGGCAATCCTGAAATGATCATCTCTCTATGCTTTGTAAATCAGAGGAGCGTGGGCTCTCTGAGGACCTGTCACTATCATATGTTTGCTTGACATTAAGTACAAAAGGGATTTTGAGATCTCAGTAACCTCACTTTACTTTTGCCCTCTATGGTATAACTAAAAATTCAAGCCTTAGCATTAAGCCACAGGACTTTTGTTTGTTTTTCAATAATCAATACAATTGAGGATGAACTTTATGCCTTTGTGCCATGTATGAAGTCTGAAGCCAAGCAGAAATGAGGCACCTCTGCTGTGAGACTTGACCAGAAATCAGAAGCCTCCAGGCATGCAGCATGCTATATATGTAGCATAGTGCATGGGCAAGCTTAGGGCATGGCCTGCAGGAGCCATTAAGAGTTTGAGCTACAGTGGGCACAACTAGTCTGTGACTGGAAGAAAAACAGTGTTCAGTAGTCCTCCAGTGTGCCCGCAATCAGGGTAATAAAGCAGTGTAGGCAATACAAATTAGATTTGAGGATGCAAGGCTTGAGGTCATGCTTCCTTGTGCTTACAAACTGTTAATTTGAAGGGTGGACTCAAAGACTTTGGCTTTATTTCCATTAATAAAAGAAACAGTTCCTCATCAGACTATTACAATTAAGCTTTTCTACTTGAAACTAATTGCCCCCCCCTCCCCCAGTTACTTTTTCAACAGCCTAAATTCCGTGTGACAGAATGGGACACTTCAGCCACAAAGTGGGCAGTAATGTGTGTCAAATTTTATCCCTTATGCAGTTTTGCAGCATCAGGGAATTCTTGCTTCTAGCTCCCATCTTCTAGCAAGATATCTGGTATCTTAGCCACTAGGCATGGGCACAGTTCTGTTGAAGCCATGCCTTGAATTATGGAGGTATCCCTTCACCGCCCCCTCCAGTAAAAATGGAATTCATTTACATATATTGTGGTTTTCCCTGATCGTAGTTCGCACCATCAGAACCAGCAATGAAAAGGAAAAGGTTGTGAGCTGAGTTAGTGTATTTGTATCTTCAAAACTATCGCCCTGATACTCCTGGATTTTTGCCTTTAGCTTCTTCCGGGCAGCAGAGTTGTAGACACTGTGCTCCAGTACTGCCTTCATGGGTAAGAACAGGCTTTTTGCAGCAGCAGGGTCCTTCTGTGGGCAGAAGGAGACTTGTGTAGATGCCACAAGATCTGAATGAAAGTCAGGGTCCCTTCTGGCAACAGGGGGGAAGCACTTGTTCTGTCCAAGGAGCACTCTTTGCTACTGGAGTAACTGAAATTTTACTCTGTTTTGTTTTGAGTTTTGTTATTTATTTTTTTTTTTGAGGCTTTTAAAATAAGAATGAGCAATATGCCTACAATTAAGAAGTTCCTGCAGCCTGGCAGCCCAAGGAAACCCCCACCAGATGAACATTATGTAGAAACCGTGGTGAAGATTTTTAGGAAATGAATGCCTTGCTACCTTCAGTGAGACCCAAAATACTGGGGAGGGGGGAGGAAACAAAGGGAGGAGGAAACTCAGTAAATTGGTATTGTTGTAATTAAAACCAATGGTTAAAAAGTAAAGCTGACTTACTATCTGTAGTGGCTGGAATTTCTTTGTGCTGCTCTTAAGGTACTTTCCTGCTGACCGGCAATCATCTCCAGGCTTGGGGCATCTCTTGCTGGCACTGGCATCAAACTCTTAAGAGTGAGATGGATTGAGGTTCCTCTCCCCTGGCAACTTTAGTTTAAATTCCTTTTCATCAGCTTGGCAAGCCTGTGACTGAAAATGTTCTTCCCCTTCTCTGACAGATGGATCTCATCAGCCCCCATCAGCCCAGGTTTCTCAAGTAAGCCCCACAGCCTAAGTAGCTGAACCTCTGGCTGTGGCACCAGTCCTATAACTATTTGTTGATTTACCAGATTTGAGGGGTCCTTTCAAAACCCTTCCCTTTGACAGGGAGGGCTGATGAGAAAACTACCTGTGCCCCATAGTCCCTTATCACCAATCCCAGGGCTCTGTAACCCTTGATACATACAGAGTAGTCTGAGAAGTATCGCTGGTGCCCATGGGAAACAGCAGCAGCAGATAATAGTCAGTGGGCTGTACAAGGCTTGGTAGTCTCTTGGTGACATCCCTGATATGAGCCCCTGATAAGCAGTATATATTTCTGGAGAGTGTGTTGCCTAAATTTCTGCTTGGAAAAAGTTGCTTATTTTTCTCTGTTGATCTCTCCAGTGGTAGCTGTTGTGGCTGGCATCAGCACCTTGCTCCACAGGACTGTCAGTCCTACTTGGCGGTGCCTACCTAAACCCTCTGGGAGTCACGAGAGGTCTTGGAAAGGTCTCCTCTGGAGACGCCTCCTCACTTGGCTGGTGTGCCACCACATGGGATCTGTGCTGGCCTGCCTCACCCTTGGCAGGTGCTCTGAGCCATGATTCCTTTCCCAGGTCACTCAAGTGCTCAGCTTTGTGTTACCAGCCTCCCTGTGTCACCAACCATACTGGTGCTTTGTCTCTTCCTGGTTCTGGGCTAAGTGAAAGCAGCAGGCCTCCAGCAGTTGATGGAGGAAGTTGCAGCAGATTTTACAGGCAAAGTACCTGAACATACTTGTTAGTAGCTGGCAATGCCATAGGCAAACTCCTCATGTTCCTGTGGTGCATCCTGACACCTTTGTGTCACCGGGCACTTCCATGCTGTCCCAAGAAGAAAGGTACTGAATACCTGTCTGGGCAGAGATGCCATCTCCTTAATAGCTGCTACCACAGCAGCATACATCTCCATGCAATCCACATGGCTGGTACCTCTCCATGCTGAGCAGCAGAATGGGCTTTGAATGTGAAAGTGGAATTACTGTGAAAGGGTTGGTACATCACTTGCTCACACATCTGTAATAGATCAAAATGTAGTCAGTGTTACTATCTTTAAATTAAGGCCTGTGGATGAAATGATTTTTTAAGATCTCCCTGCAAAGTTTTCCTTGCAAAACTGGTTATTTTTCTTCATAAATCAATTATTTCAAACCACATGCACAGTCTTACCAGCATTTCACATGCAGGTTACAAATATATTATCTCTTGAGAATGAAGCATCATGGAAGAAACGTACAATCTGTTTTGCAGGCTCAGGTAAGGCAGAGGTGGTTTATTTCTGCAGCTGTAGGAAAACCACAAAAGTTCAGCTTCTGCTGATTTTTTACAAATGAAAATATTAGGGCTTACATATTTACAGCAGACAATGACTGCCTTGTGACAGGGCCTGATGTGGCACAGCAGCATTTGCATAGAAGGAAGCTTTGTTCCAGCAGATGTCAGTAACTAAATCTGATGCTTAACATTGCCATGGTGAAAGTGTAGAAAAAAGGAAATTGGGGAAAAAATATTAAGAAATTTTCCTGGTAGGGACAAAACAGGAGAATGAACCTCCTCTTCAGGCTACCCACTCTCCAGCTTTCCCCCACGGCTCTCCCACGCAGCAGACTAGAAAAGAACAACTGTTTATTTGTTAGAATGCAACTAGATTAAGTGGCTTTTTTAACTGAATATGCTCTGCTTCTTGTCAGATGCAACTTATTTTACTATTATGTCCAATACAATTGTGTAGCTTTTTTGGCTTGCAAGCACTGAAACTCATCTTTGTTCACGTGAGGGCAGGTGTGTGCTTGTACACATAACTCAAACAGCAAGTGCTAGCAAACTGTATGTTCAAGTGTGCCTTTGTGCTTCAAGCATAAGTAGAATTGAAGTAGAAAATATTCTTACATGAGTTATTCACATGTGTGTATAAGGTAGGGCTTTCCGGTAAAATTTGATTACTTTTGTAACCAGCATTAAGAGAAAAAAAGGTATGTCCCTTGGTGTAGTCAAACTTTTAGGCAAGCTTAAACAAGTAAATCTGAAAAGAAGGGTGCTATAAAAATGCTACCATACCCCATTTGCAGCTTAACCCTTTAAGAGGTACAAAAATCTGTTAAAAGCAAAATTGCATTTCCCACTGGTATAGGACATACATTGGCTTAAACTATAGGGGCAGAGAGCACAAGCAGTTTAACAAGCCATATGGCACATTCCAGGCTCCATGGAGTAAGGGGGCTGGAGAGAGAAGGCAGACAAATACAGGCTTCTGGTTCATGGTGTGTAAGTCTTCCTTTCCATGCCCACCTTGGGTTTCAAAACAGAAGTTGTATCTCCCACTGGTTTTCCACTCTTAAATTGCCAAGAACTGCTGGAGGATAGAGTTAATTCCATCCACAGTTGCTGGATGAAGTGATGCCAGTCACATGGCGGGGTTGAGTGGCTGGCACCATTCACTCCAGGATAGTGAGGACCAGCAGGTCAGACGTTGAAGTGGTCAACGCATCTTTACATTAGGCCATGAGTGACCTTAGAGTGGAGTCATGCTGTTTTGTATTGTATTATTACTTGAATGGGTTTGGAGGGATACTTGCAGAGGAAATTAATCTCTTAACCCTGGTTTCGGAGAGGAGGAGTCTGAAATCATTATTAGTTGTAATCTAAGAAATCCTTGAATTTCTATAAATATTAGAATCCTTCCTGTGCTGGCTGTTCGAAAGCTGAGAAAAGAAGAAGAAAGATGCAAAAGAAAAGGTTTTTAGGTGTGAAATGCTCTGGAAGTCCTCGTACTGCCCGCATGCTACTTTCTATTCTTGTATACTGACCATCTTCATTCGGAGAGAATTGCACTCAAGAAGAAGAATGGTCCAGGATCTGGAAGTGTGGAGAGAAAAATAGGGGATAATCACAGGTGAGCAAGACAGTTTGAAATCTGCCAAGGAGACGCAAACTAAGATTACAAACTAAGCAGGAGAGAAAGAGAGAAAGGGGGCTGACTAGCGAGAACTAGAAGGAAATCTGAAAGCTTAACTAGCCGTTATGTGGAAAGTTAGTTCTAAAAGCAACAGTGAGCAGGTAACACCCCATTCACAACTGTCTCTTTGTCTGCCTCCTATCAACATGGCAGAAGTTGTTGATGTTAGCCGAAGAAAGGTGGTCACTAGTTTCCACTGAACATCAGTTTTCAACAAACAGCGTTGTTCTGGCTTTGCTCAGGCAAGGTCTTGCATTTGTTATTCAAATGTAAGGAACTGCTGGCAAGAATACATCCTGTTAAAAAAACCCCTGTTCATGCTCAGTAGCACTGAGAACACCTGCCAGCTTCTAGGTGACCTGTTTGCTCTTCAAAATGTTTAGGAAAACATCTAGTGCCCTTCACATACTTGAAACCAACCGTTAAGTTAGCATGAGGGTCACTGGAGAAAAGAAAGTTTCCTTTCCATTTCTCTATTCCCTTTGCAAGGCTATCTTTTGTAAACATATTCCTACGTCTCTAAGATGGTTACATTGAGCACTTGCCCTGCTGGGTTCAGAGGGCGTAATTCAGTGTGGAGAAATGTTTCATGGGACATAGTGTGTGTGCTGAATATAGGCAGTGCCAGTTTGGAAAAACAACAACAAATGGGACTTTTGTTTTAAATAATATAGAACACTGGAGCTGCACTTTTATTTCTGCAAGGCAGGATGGAATATATCCCAACAGGTCTCATTAGCCACCGAGCAAACAGGGAATAGCCATTAGCTACAGTCCTTATTCCCCTGCTAATACAGTAAAGGCACAGTAGTTTGTGTGTGCACCTCACTCCCTTACAAGTACAGTTTAGATATTGGCTCATAATTCTGAACATAGTTCCAACCTAAATAAACAAAACTTTGATATGTTTTATATAGAGGAAAGTTCACAAAGCCTGATGGCACAAAACATTTTCTAATGCTTTGCCAAGAAATCAGCATCATATCTGAAAAAAACAAAACCCAAACCCAAAACTTTTTCCTTGTTATTTTAAAGGCAGAGGCTAAATGGAAACAAGCTGGTAGGCAACAGTAGTAGCTGGGGTTGAATATTCACTTCTAATTCATTAGGGCAGCTTTGACATTTCCCCTAGTTTTAACTCCTGGATGGCCAATCTGAACCTAGATGTTCTTAGGAGACTGGATGCCTTCACCTAAGCTTTTAACTGCCTCAGTTTAGATAGCACCCTTTTGAGTAGTTTGCATATCAACTGTAGTTCAAGTGCATGGTGAGGGATTTCTCTTGAATTTAGACTTGAGCTTTGAATTATTTAAAGGAGACTAGACAGCTAGACTGGACATAGGTGTGTACAAAGTTAGGTGAGATGAGTTTTCCCAATTTCTCTACACTGTAATTAACTTTCATGCTTGAATACATGTTTTCTTACCTTGCAGTCCTCTGACACAGTGGATGTCAAATCCTTGTAGGAGTAGTCACTAGACGTGGGTTAGCTCTTAAAGCTTATCATGGCCAGGCCTACAAATAGTTAATCCAGCCAAGATATATAACAATGAGTTTTTATTTGTGAACAGTAACTAAAAAATCTTTTGACAGCTTAATATATGTGTGAAACACTATAGCTTCAATGGATATTTACAACATGCCTAGCTGTAAATGTTGTGTTTTCTCTTGCTAGGTTTGTCCACTGGATCTATTCCACTTTTGGAAATTTAAACAAAATTTAGAGGAAAAACACTGTAAACATGTCATCATCCCTGCAATTTTCTTTGTATCTGCATTACATGACTAAGCAGATTTGGAAACACTACCAGACATGCCTCAGTGCACGTGTCTATGCAAGGAAAGCTTTAATCTCCCACATTATCTAGATTCTGGATCATAAGTCACATCCGTTCAGCAACGCTGGAAACATCATTTCCAGCAGTGTAGTTTGACCTTTTACTCTTAAAAAACCCCTGTGCTAACAGCAAAAGTCAGTACTCCCAGAAGCCTACAAGGGAGAGCAGTTACTTCTCAAGCAAGCAAATAAAACTTACTTGTCCAGAGTTCTGCTTTGTTGTAAAATGTGAACAGATTATTTCTGGTTGGATATTAACAGAAAACAAAATGTGGGCAGCTCATGTCTCTATAGGTAAACCAGGAGCGGGCTTCTGCTGCGCTTAGCACAGGCGCCTGGGGCTCTCTGTGATACCTCTGGGGGGCTGGGTGATGTGCTAAGGGACATACTACAGAGCTGGGCTCCCTGGAGCAGCAGCCAGAGGCCAGCAAACACCCTGGAACATGCAGGATGCCTCTGTGTAGGTGGCTGAGTCCCACCACAGGCTTTCAGGCTGAATGTAAAAAGGTGACAGAAATAAGAACCCAAAACAGAAGGTAGAGGCTTTAGCACGTGCTGTCAGTGAGTGAAGAGTCCCCTTCTGTGGAGTCTGACTCCCCTCATGTATAGGGTACAGTGTCCCATTTGGGGACCATTTTGATGCCTTGTCCTGTGGTTTTAGCTCTAAATAATTAAGCTATTTTTTTGCTAAGCATGGAACACATTGGTCTAACAGGCATTGGCGGAGGAGACTGATGGGATGAGGATCATTTTCAGCTACAGAGCAGCAAAGCACATCCTACAGGAAGGGCTTGAAGGAGAGACCCTCTGTATTGCAACAATTAGTGTTTGATAGACTACAATTCGCATAACCTGCTTGTGTAATACGAGAAGAATATTCTAGCTCACAGCTACATTCAGGGTGATTCAGCAGATTTTTACACAGCATGTTGACCTTGCCTGCAAGTAATGCCTACAACAGTATTGACAAGCCAGATTAGATAAGCAGCATGGTGCAAGCAAGTTCATGAAGATCAAAGGTTGATACAGTTATCTGAAGAAATCAATCAGGAGTGCAGAGGGCAGTTTGTCTTCTGACACTGCTTTTCATTCACTGTCTCCTACAGCTGCCTCTGGTGTGCATTTTCACCTAGTCAGATTCATGGAAACATTTTTGACAGAGAAAGGAAAAAACACTTCTGTGTCCAAGAATGAAATACAGAAGAAAAATATCCTGAAGGAATATCCCGCTTCAGTAAGGGAGGAACCTTATGTAGGATTCAAGCTGAATTAGTTAATGTGACTTATGTAAAATGGCAATCTATTAAAAATAAAAAAAAACCCAAACCATAAAATATTAAAATAAACTGTTTATTGCTATCACAGTATTTTTTTAAATCATAGGAGCTTTTCAGCTGCTCTGGTTATTTTTAAATAGCAGGTTGCCAAACAATGAAAATACAAAGCAACAGTTTCCTGCTGGCACAGAGGTTCCAAATAACCATGACTCTCATGAATTTCACATTTTTATGTTGTCAGCATGAGTCAGGAATTTATTTTCTATAGGTGAGAAGTGACTAAACAGACATACTTGGTTTTATTTGTTTAAGAAATAGGAGTCTCCCGAAGAGAACTCTTTGCAATTCCCTTTGTAGGAGGGGCTACAGAGCTATATAATCTCAAGGCAAAGCTGCTGAGAGTTTAGAGTGAGTTATACTGCGGAGAAGGTAAGCTTTTTTGCACAGGAGTAAGCAATTAGTGTAATTGAAACTAAGTCAGTGAATGGGTTTTACTTGTATGTACTTTACTTGTTGGATTACTTGTATGCACTTTACTAACAGGGTTATGTGCATGGTTATGATAAATTATTGATCAACTGCTTTCTAGGTGTACAGATTTAAGATAAAGAAATGTAGATCTCAAGTGTGGAGTGCTTCCTCTCACTTCTTCCTATTTCAGAGAAAATACAGTTTTTACAAGGGGAATATGGTGGGGTTTTAGCTATTTTCTTTTTGCTGCTGTTAATGCTTCAGTTTGATTGTTGACAGGATGCTAATAACTGTGAAGCTAGTACAAACTAGGCACTGTCTACATGTACGCTGCTGATATGCACACACTCATCCTGGCTGGAGGACAGATTCTGAGCCAGTCTACAAACTGTTTTTGCTTTAAATTCCAACAAAGTTGGAATTGTCCAAGCAGGTATTGCACGTTGGCTCTGCCTGTGGTAAAGGCAAATCTAATATTACCTTAGACAAAATTAAATTCTATGTCTTCAGATGCTTGCCTAAAGAAATAGGAGCAGTGGGAAATGTTGTAAATGAAACTGAATACTTACAGTGGGGGTAACAGGAAGGCCTGTTACCCTATAATAGAGCATAATGGCTGCTGAAGAAAGCATAGCAATAGGTCAGTTTATGTTGTGTATCTAATTAAACAGTAATCTATCCACAGATAATGCCAAAATAAAGAGAGCAGTGTATCACACATGCCCTGTTTTTTTGGTCAGAGCAAAACAGTTTGGGATACAAATGGGGTTTGATTTGCTTGTTTCCTGGCATGGGCCAATTGCTCCCAGTATAGAGTTTTGCTTAACTAACCTGCACGAATAAAAGACATTCTAAGACTAAATGATACAATGCAGTCCCTCAGTATAGTCTTTTAACTCCTCTACTAATGTGATGAGAGTCTTGAACGATAAATCGTTGGTTTCAAACAAGACAACTTTGAACAATGCTTGAGAACTTGTTAGAGACTCAAAACCTGCATTCTAAATCTTTGTTTTGCAAAACTTGCTTTATTCCAGACAGTAGGAAATCAGCGAAAGCATGTCTGGGAAGCCCAAGCTGCACTACTTCAATGGACGAGGCCGAATGGAATCAATACGGTGGCTACTAGCAGCAGCTGGGGTTGAGGTTTGTCCTGTTTTTTATAATAAGAGCATCTGACAAATATGTATTTTCACTGTTCCTTATAAGAAATGTGACTGACCAGCACTTCCAAGCTCTGCATTTAGTGTTTTGCTGACCAAGCCAACAATGACTAGCTTACCCTAAACAGGCGGGCAAGTTCCCATTTCAGTTCCAAGCACCATAGGCCAGGCATACTGGTAGCACCATAAATGCCTCCCCCCAGTAGCTAGTGAAAGCAAAAACCTGAAATGACAGCAGCAGAACCTGGCTTCTTATCTTTTGATCACAGGTGTTGAGCACTTTCCAGTCTGAAGACCTTCAGTTAAATCCCAATGTCCAAAATAGCAAAAAAACTGTTCTATGGAATAACTGTGGTAGTGTGGGGGATCTGTGTGTTTTAAGAGCTGTGAGGTTTTGTCACAGTAATGGGCAATATGCCAGAAAGCTACATAGGACATTCGATCTCTTCTCTTTGCCTCTCCTTTTGCCAGCTTGTGGCAAAGGAAAAACAGTTGTGCTGCTTCAATGTGAATTTACTTACCCTCCTTTCTCCCAGCACTGACATCAGAAGTGGAACAGTCACTGTTTGCTCAGTAGATAGGGTTTTGTGCCTTTCAGTCACCTCAGCTTTAGCCAAAATCTTACCTGCACAGAAATATGAATCACATCTGAGAAGGAAGAGGAGAGGATGTGACAACGGCAACATAAATTTTTAAAGATATCACTTCCAAATCTGATTTATTTTTAAACAAATAAAATTCCCCAAAACACACCTTTTTGTCTCATGCAAAGCAGAAGCTAAAATACGCACTGATAACACAACATTTTTTCTTTATTTCCTGCAGTTTGAAGAATGTTTTCTGGAAAAAAAGGATGATCTGACAAAGTTACAGAAGGGTAAGTTTCCTTCATTTTTTAATAATTAGGTAACACTATATACAGGTAATAGAACACCTAAGAAGTCTCATGGCCACTGAGCAGCAACCTTGACCCACAGAAACTATTTCATAGTCTTTGTGTTTGCTGATGAAATTAATGGTGAAAATAATGAAAATGGTGGACAGGTTTTTGATCTCTCATGAGTTTAATGGTGGATTTGGCAGTACTGAGTTAACAGGTGGACTTGATCTTAAGGGTCTTTTCCAACCTAATGATTCTAGAATTCTAAATAAAAAATTATATGTGTGATTCCTTTGCCAAACACACACTAATAGTTCTCATTCAAATACTGAATGTCTCCTTGTCTTGTCCCCTTTTCCCTAGATGGATCCCTGCTGTTTCAGCAAGTACCAATGGTAGAGATTGATGGAATGAAGATGGTGCAGACAAGAGCCATTTGCAACTACATAGCGGCAAAGTACAACCTCTGCGGGAAGGACCTGAAGGAGAGAGCCCTGTACAGTAACAGTACCATATTTTTCTGTTAGGCTACAGTTCATACTACTGTTCTGTAACACAAGATACCCCAGCTCATAGATTCAGGGTGATATAACAGCTTCTCATGTAGCATGTTTTAACTGTGACTGCAGGTACAGTTGTTTTACAACAGTAATAACCATCTAGATTAGCTAGGCAACACAGTGCAAGGGAGTTCATGAAGAGCAAAGGTCAATAGAGCTAACAGAAGAAAGCAGTTAGGAGCACAGACTGTCTTATAAGGCAGCTTTTCATTTTCTCCCACAGTTGGTAGCAGCAGGTATTTTCACCACATCAAATTCAGGGAAATGTCTTCAAAGGAAACAAAAGCCTTGTTTAATAACCAGGAAGTAGAGTTAGAATTACTAATTGATTATTAAAGGACAGGGCCTCTAGGCCACATGGTTTGACCTGAATTATTTTTAAATGTTTCAAGTTACTTAGCATTGGTAAACATGTTAAGGTATTTGTTAGTATTTGTACAGACCCATTGTTTATCTCGCCACCATGTCAGATTGGATTTTAACATATTTGGATGACACCACCCTTAATGAAACCTTAATACAGAGAAGTATCACCCTTAGTCAAAAATTGAAGGGGTACGGTCTTCTAGTTTTTTGTAGGCACTTTGCATTTTTCTTTTACTCATGCTCTCCCATCCAGAAGCTACTGCACCCCAAGGAGAACTGCTCCAAACTAGGCATTCTGGATAGAAGAGGCAAAGAGTTCCCAGCATCTCAGTTGGGCTATGGCAGTAGTTATTGTGCTATTTCAACCTACTATGTTTGACTTGACCAAATGGATCTATTCTTTACAGAATTGATATGTATGTGGAAGCAATAATAGATCTGAATGAGTTACTGATGATGTATGTTTTCCAACCAGAGGATAAAAAGCAACAACATTTTGCTAATCTTGTGGACAAGGCCACAAACAGATACTTCCCAGTCTTCGAGAAGGTATGTGGCAAAGATGTAGTAGCTTAATTAATATTGTTTTCCTGAAGCCCTATCCTGGACCTACACAAACAATTTTTACTGAGGAAAACAGAGAAGAAAAATTACCACTAACACATAAATGCAATCGTTTTGGTGGGACTGGGGTGAGGATGGAGATAGGATGCTACAGAGGGGACAGCAGGCACTACAAATCTAGGAAAGAGATGCAAAACTGCAAAAACTCAGGACACACCAAGCTCCTCAGATGTCCGTGTTGCAGTCTGTGTGTTGTTTCTGACAAAAGCCCCTATAGCATCAGTTTTTAAGTAGTTTCCTCCTGAAATGCAGAACCCACTCTACCATTCATGCTGCATAAAAGCATTACAACTCCTTCTGTAACAAAAGGGAAGATGGATCAGCTGGCTGTCAAGATCCTGAGACACAGGTTACACAGACAGATCTCCCAAATTCCTCAAATTAAAGAGGAAATAGGTGAGAAGGCATTTGCCCATAATTTGAAAGAGCCCAAGATACTCTATGCCCTGGGCTTAACTTTAGTGTCTTGTAAATCTTGTACAGGCATTCACAGTGATGGTTATATGGTTATATCCCATAAAGCCTTCAACACAGCAGCGCTGACTACAGGAGCTACAGAAGTGAAGGCAAGATGGGTACAACTGACCTGGCAGAAAGAAATGCAGAAGAGCAAAGGCTGAGAAATTATGCCTAGAATGACAGTGTGGCCAGGTGGTTCATTCGAACTACAGATTCGAATTAACACTTCTTTCTACTACATTTTCTTCTTCCAAGGATAACTCCATGCAGTGTATGACCTTGCTTTGAAGATATAGTAAGTCACAGAGAGGGAAAAAAATAATCACTTCTGGTTCTCTGTTTTTAGGTTTTGAAAGACCGTGGACAGGACTTTCTTGTGGGCAATCAGCTTAGCAGGGCAGATGTGCAGTTACTTGAAATCCTTTTAATGGCAGAGGAGTGCAAGCCTGATATCCTTGCCAAGTTTCCTCTCTTGCAGGTAACTGAATGGACAGTTTTAACAGACAATGAATCAAGGCAGGACCACTGATTTAAACTGGCTAAGAAATATGGGAGAGTGGGTGGGGTGAGTGGAGAAGTGACACAAAAAATCAAGTATCCTAACTACTTTTACCTGGCCTCAAATACTGGTGGCTATTGCTGCCTTCTGTCACTATAGCCACAAATGAGTAATAGGACAATGCATACAGATTCTTCTGTAGGATGAACCCATAATGTTACTTTTATGACATGAACAACATCTTAATATCTGACAGCTACCATTGTTCTTAAGCATAGTCCTGGTTTTGTTTCATTTTGTAGAGTTTTAAAGCAAGAATAAGCAATATACCCACAATAAAGAAATTCCTGCAGCCTGGCAGCCAGAGGAAACCACCAACACAAGAGAAAGATGTACAAAAAGTGATGCAAATTTTCTACTGAGCAGCTACCTTAACCACAGAAACTCTTATTTCATAGTCTTTGTGTTTGCTAATGAAATTAATGGTGAAAATAATGAAAATGGTGAACAGGTGTTGGATCTGTCTTTCCTGAACTACAGGACTGTTTTTAGCCTTCTGCAAATAATTCCAAATAAAATCTACACAAGCATACCAGCAAATTGAACAGCTCACTGCACTGGAGGGGTACACTGGACAACACAGGATGTCTTATATTACTTAAGAAAATACTGAAATAAAGTCTTACAATTGACACACAAAACCATTTTGTTCAATGACTTCTTGCTGCTATTTATATGCCTAAGAGCTTTCTGGTTCTGTATTTCTGGCATTCCCAAAAGCTGCTGGAAAATAAAAATGGCTTAGCCCTAACAGTGGCTGATACACCTATTCTGAGAAACGCCAGGAGAAATCTGCAGGTTCTGGTTTGATGAGGATGACAGGTTTGGATTCAACTTTCTTCTGAACTTAACTCAGAATATGCTGGGACCAGAGGCTGTACTGCACTTCTGGTTTGTCAGCATGCATTTAAATTCATGTACTGTAGGTTCGCAAATATTTCCTTTAACAAAAGGTCTACTGTAGCAGCTAAAAGCACTTTGCAGACTTGACTGCGGAATGAATACTTGTCACTAATTGTCAACTTTAAAATGTACTGTTTTGGGAAGGAAGACCCAAATGGTGTCACAGACTAGTAAGACCTTGAAACAAAGGCCTTCATGCTCACTTATGTGACTTTATATTCAACTCAGTTAAACATAAGTTGTACATTATAATCACTTAAATCAAGCTCTGCTACTGAGCGAATAGGCAGTTGATAATATAATATTATGAATAATAATATACATAAATATGTATATTATTTAAACACTGCATCAACCAAGTTTGCAAATGCAACAGCCAGAGCTCTAAACCCAACCAACACTCTAGCACTGGCAGTTTTAAGCTGAGCAAACTCGGGACGCTGAAACTCTTGCAAACACAGGCAGTTTCTTTATAAGAAATGCACTGCCCGGCACCAGTTTTTACCATCAGGACAGGAAAAACCCCAGCGTTTTCCTGCAGCAGAGCACGCACCGGAGTTGCAGCGA
>WYDI02014566.1:0-51379 GCA_009867235.2 Psittacus erithacus
TTGGTGTCATCGGCAAACTTGCTGAGGGCACATTCAATCCCACTGTCCATGTCACTGACAAAGATGTTGAACAAGACTGGTCCCAACACCGATCCCTGAGGGACACCACTTGTTACTGGTGTCCAGCTGGACATTGAGCCATTGACCACAACTCTTTGTGTGTGGCCGTCCAGCCAGCTCTTTATCCACTGAGTGGTCCACCTATTAAATTGATGTCTCTCCAATTTAGAGGCAAGGATGTCATGTGGGACAGCGTAGAACGCTTTGCAGAAGTCCAAGGAGATAACATCAACTGCTCTATCCCTGTCCCATCAGCTCCATAGCCCCATCATAGAAGGCCACCAAATTGGTCAGGCAGGATTTCCCCTTAGTGAAACCATGCTGGCTGCCACTAAGCACCTTGTTGTTTTTCATCTGCCTTAGCATGCCTTCCAGAAGATTTTGCCAGATGCTCCAAGATTTTGCCAGGCACAGAGGTGAGACTGACTGGTCTGTAGTTCCCTGGGTCATCCATTTTCCCCTTCTTGAAAATGGGGGTTATATTTCCCTTTTTCCAGTCATTGGGAACTTCACCTGACTGCCATGATTTTTCAAATATGCTGGACAGTGGCTTAGCACCTTCATTTGCCAGCTCCTTCAGGACCCGTGGATGGATTTCATCAGGTCCCATGGATGTGCGCACATTCACGTTCTCAAGATTGTCTCGAACCAGATCCCCTCCTACAGTGGGCCCAAGGTCTACATACTCACAGTCCCTACGTTTGCCTTCCAAGACTTGGGTGGTAATGCAATTTGTAGTAATGTAACCAATAAAGAGTTTTCATTTAGTTTTATCTCACTATAAGACATTATTTTTCATAAAGAGCAACTAGCAGGTACTGTATTTTCAGTAAGTTTATATGAAAAGCAATTTTCTTATATTTCTTAAACACTCTGTATTCTCTTTGTATTATGTATTACATTTCTGTTTCTCTACAGCTCTTCAGAGAGTATGGATTCCCACTGAATATTTTGGGATCTGCAAACAAATTTCTGGGAATTACTATCCTGCACAGCTTACAAACCTGCCTTGTTTGCCTAAATATTAGAAGTGAACAAGTGACACAAGTGTCCTGGGTTCAGCAGTAGCAGTCATTTTTCTCCTTAGCAGCTGGTGCAGTGCTGTGTTTTTGACTTTCAGTCCGGGAACAACACTGATAATACCAATGATTTTAGTTGTTTCTGAAGTTTTTAGTCAAAAACACAGCACTGCACCAGCTACTAAGAGAAAAATGACTGCTACTGCTGAACCCAGGACAACAAGAAAGCAAATTATAGCCACTTTTGTGCTCTCACCAAACATGGACGGCTGAACACACTAAGAAGTTTTAGAAATGGCAGGAGACCAGAAGATCTGTGCCAGAGAGGCACCTGTTGCCAGTACTTTTGATACACACCTGCAGTAGTAACTGGCTCATCAAGAAAAGCCCACTTGATACACAGAAGTTGCAAAAGCAGAATTTTGGACTAGGTTTTCAATGAGAGGCCTTTACATAGGTTATAGCAGAACTTACTCTTTTTTTCTTTTTTAAGGACACTTCACATACATGCTTGTTGCTAGCAGAAAATTATTGTACATCATTTCATGATAATAACAACTAGAACCAAGTAGTTGGTAGGTGCTTCCTTAGAGTATTTTAGATAAAATGCAAGCACATACATCCCATATGTACTGCTCAGTGGCTGTTAGTAAAAGCTATAAGCCAGTAAAAACAGTCACAAAGCCTAGTCTTAATTGTTCGTAATACACCAATCATTTGTTTATTTGGTCCAAGACTGCTTATGAGATTTGACAAGCCAGAAGACGAACAGTTCATTAGTTAACTTCTCAGCTTCTGCAAACACAAAACAACAGCAAGACAAATGACAGAAATACCAGTAGTAGGATTCATCTTGCCTGACTTCAGCTGCCTGCAAGTGAGGCAAGCAATGTGAATTAGTCATTCAGACTGCCTCAAGACATTGCAAGAAGATGCCAGAGGACAATTTTATAAACATGTATTTTGAGGTAGTTTAACCTGGTTTCCATCCAGAACATACCATAATAATGATGCTAGATTGATCTACATCCTTAATTGAGATGTGTGGGCTCTATATCAAATACACTAAGAAAACTGTACAAATATATCTGCGTTCCAGAAGACAAGTGGACTTTGGCTTCAACTGCTAACAGTCTGATTTCAAATAAGGGAAGGATTATTAGCTCAGATGCAGTGATGTGCCAAATAAATACAATTATCCTTTTTCTGTGCCCAAAATAATTGGGCTGGCTGCATACGACCTACCTCTGTGTTTCCAAGTTTTAGGTCCACGCAGGCAGAGCCCATCACTGAAACTCTGCTACAGACACACCCGAGTATGTTACAGTTAGTGTTAACATTTGATCATTCAAAAGACCAACATTTTAATTTAAAAACTGAAGTTAGCTGACAACTGTTATTTCCATCTTCTGCTCAAGGAAGAGAAGCTAGTGGCAGCTACCTCCTATTTTTGCTTGGAACAGGTATCAAGGTTTGTGGAAAACAGTATAAGGATTGAATAGAAAGCTGAGCAGAACAGGTTTTGAATCTCGAAAAATCAGTTGTCTAGGCAACCAAATACATAGTTTTTGTAGTTAGTATTTCCTATCATTAGGAAAAAAAAAAGTTCTTTTATAAATGAAGAGAAAACTAACGATTTGTAGCCTGCCCCCGTTACAAAAGGAATAATTCCCCCACCTTTTCTACTCATTTAGCATTAGACAAACATGTCCCTGTCATCAGCAACACTTGTACAGTATTCCTCAAACTCCTGATGAATCTAAGCCTCTTTTAATTGCTTAATCTTTTGACCACAGATTCATGTGCTTTTATTTTGCTTGAACTTCAATACTTCCAGAATTCTCACTTTACAATCACTACTTTTCCATATCTCCCACTGTCCACTCGAGTCTACATTATACATCTGTTTTCATTTATAATTTAAATGAGTCTTTAAAAACTCCATAAGTTCTCTAAAAGCAGATTTGTCTCAGCTACGTAATCTGTATTTATTGATCTAATTTTTGATATCTAACCAAATGCTCTTAAATCCTACACATACAATTTTTGTGCTTCTGTTGAAGCCTTATTTATAATCTACAGTTACACCTTAGATACTGCATATAGATCTTACCTCCCAAGAAGGGTTAAAGAGATCATTGCATACTTCTTCACAAAAACTTTCCAGAGGCCATTCATTTGGCTAAAAATCATGAAAAAAAATAAGATTAAAAGAGTAAGGCAATAGGCAAGCACTTCTTGCATTGTATGACACTTAGATATGTGAAGGTAACAAAAACCTCCAACAGATTATTTTTCTTCATTACAGGACAGAATTGGAAAAAAAAAAAACAAACCAAAACCCAAAAAAACAAAACCAAACCCTAACAACTCTTCCACACTTCAGAAGCTTTGCTGATTGGCACTGGATCTTTTAAAAAGCTTATGAAGTTTGTCTGTTAGTAGTGTAAACCTCTTCTCTATCGCAATTAATTTTTATGTTCTGAACTCAGTCTCCTTTAAGGAACCACATTAAGGCAGAATATTAAGCAAAGTTGCTTATGCTCCCCTGTGATTCTGTAAGTTTAAGAACTTTGCCTATAAAGAATATAATGGGCAGGTCTCAGTTTAAAGTTACACTACATCATCAAATTGTGTCAATTAATACAGTAATAAACACCACCCCTCTCAAAACACAGTCCACATTTTTGAAAATCAGAAGCATATCCACTATTCCAAAAATTCTTACAAGGGAACTGTATGGCCATGGAAAGGAAATTATGACACTAACATGAGTAAGTTCACACATTCACAGCATTTGAAGAGGTAGTAACCATCAGCTATTCAGCCTGCAGTTATCATTTCTCTCTCAAATTCATTTTCCTGTCATCGTTTCTCAAATGAAAATTTAACTACTAAGAATTTTAATTACTGGAAAAAGCCCGTATTTTTGTAGCATACAGACTGAACAAGATAAATAAGCTTCCATTTATCATTTGCACTTTGGTTTAGCATTTCTCAATTTTTCAGTTTTTCAGCTTATTGAAACAAATGCAAGATTTTCTAAGACTAAGGTAATTATTTATATCTTCAACTACTAAAGATAGAACTTAATTCTAACTTAAGCCAAATTAAAGTAAGGCAAAGATTATTTAAAGTGTACATGAACATTTAGATCAAATTATTTATGGCTCAGTGCAATCCTATCATCTAAGTGTTTAGCGCAGTTTTACAGCTTAATACCCAGGTCTGACACCTGTAATCCATCTGCTTAGGTTCATTTGGGTCACAGATGGCCACCAATGGATTAAATACGAATACTATACACAGTTCGAAGCTTATTTGTTTCATTACATATAAAAGTAAGCTGGCAAGGGCATTCTTTACTCCACTTCTCTTAATGTAAAAATGACTAAAGAATTTGGGAGTGTAAATAAGTTTATATCACTGATAAACTGCCTGATCATTCCTGCTAACAGCAGAACAACACATCATACCTCTTCTGGAACATTTTCTACCAACGCTTTCGAGTCTGTGGCAGGCTGGTTGATGACAACATTTGCAACTTTTCTTCTCTTTTCTTCTGGTTCCCCATCAGTGCTATCATTGCTAGGAAGGAACAAGTATAACTTCATGAAGGGAAAGTATGCTTATGGGGAAGTAATTACTTCTACAGCCAAAGTGTTCAAATACAATAGAGTGTGGCAAGAATACAAACCCAAGAGGTTTAACACTGAAATACGTGAAGCAGAATAAGTCTACATGTAAAACAAAACAAAACAAACCAAACAAAAAATCCACTGGCAGGAGACAGCAGAATGTTGTCCAAGATTGGAAATTATTCTCAGACTTTTCCAAGAAACATAGAAAGCCATAGAAAAATCAAGGAAAAAGTTTTGTTTACTGCTTGCTATAAATAAACACAGTAGGTAAAATATCACTATAAACTACAGTGAGAAACACAGCATACATCAGAATGTTATATTTAATTTTTAGTTATTATCTTCTTAAGGCCTCCCTTTTCATTCATTATTCTCAAGCCCTATTTAACAACAGGGACAAACCACAAACTTAACAGTAGCAACTCATTATTTCAAGATCTCTCTGAAGTTAGGTCCTTAAAGCTCTACTGGGGAAAAAGTACAGCTTTTTACCATCAGCACAGTTAGCATGTAAAAGATTAAAATACAAAGACTGCAAGAAGTTTTTCAACAGATAAGCTTGAATTGTGATTTAACCAAAATAAAAGCAAACCAATCTGCTACTATACCTCTTCTCATTAGCTTCCACTGCATCTCTGGATCTTTGCTTTGCAAATAGCTTAGCCATTCTTTTGGCTTTATTCTTTTGTCTACTGCTCATACCAGCTCGAAATTCCGAGTCAATTAGCTCGGCAGCCTGAAGAGTCTGAAAGAAAAGTCAATTTTCTTACAATGAAGGTTCTTAAAAATTCTCAAACCCACATTGCTCTCAACCTCCCCAAACCTCCACTTGACACTCAACAGTAACAGTTTGACATCAAATAATACTAACACACAACCACGGGATGTAAGAACTCAGAAAACCAAAGCATACCACATCAGATGTTGACCATCATACTTAAAATATAAAGATTATAACTGCAGAAGCACAAATAAAGCAAACCCATTGCATTATTCCTTGCAGCCCGAGGTTTTACCTACAGGTTGTTTGTTTACTAGTGAAACTGAAGAAGGAGAGTAGTCCAGATCTTCATCATTGAACAGGTCTTCAGTGTTCATCCCAATTGCAGCACCCATATCTAATCCAAGTTTCTTTTGTAACAGTTTCCTCTGTCGTGCTATCCTCTCTTTAGGATCAATTTCGCCTAAAAAAAAAAAAAAGAAAAAGAAAAATGTAGAGAAAAAAAAAAAAATACAGTGTCTTTTAAAAAGGGAAGATTTGCTCAATGAAATAACAAAAAACCCAAGGGAATTAAACTCTACTTGGCCAATACATCAGTACAATCTCTTAAATCGAATCACGCTGACTCCTAGGAAGACCTTTTCTGCTGCTGTAGCTATACTAGTACTTAAACAGTGGTCATTTTTTAAGCAATAGCTCCCCGGCAGTTCATTAAACCTGTTCAACAGAAGTAAAAAACTAAGTTTTCCCTGTATTTTTAAGAAAGTGTATTGTGAAACTAATGAACACCCTAAAAATTAAATCCAGCAACTGATTCAAGAACTAGCACTTTTTTACTGAGCACATGTATCACTGTGGATCAGCTGATTTTGGCAGCTGGTTTCTGGGGTAGGTTTTTTTGGTGGGGTGTTTGGTTTGGTTGGGTGGAGGTTTTTTTTAAGGTTCCTTTTCCTCCTATAACCTTTATCTTCTGTTGAGAAACACAGACTTAAATAACAACCACCAATAAAACCCTCAAATAATATTCAATCCAATACCATGTATTAAGATAAGTCAGAACTTGTTTTCTCAGAATGTTCTTCCTTGTAAAATGCACCAGACCCAGGTGTCTCCTTTCCTTCTACTCACACTAACTCCTGGTTGCGATGCAGACTGAAGCATAAGCATGATTTTCCTAGGATGCTGGAGCCTATTTACAATCCTGTCCTCAATCTTCCTGTGTCAAGCAAGGCTCATTTAGGAAGTTAATAGAAGCTACCTCAAGAATGCTGTGAAGCTTCAACACTGTAATTACTGAACACCTAGACTAAGGAGCACTCACATTTACATAAAAAAATATTTTAGTGCCTGAGTAGAATAAACCCTCAAGTAAACCAAAACTTGTAGCTTGGAGGGCTATTGGACTTTACTCTCTTTTTACATGTGTGGTATGGAAGCCAGACAAGAGATTTTGGAGGGAAGAAGGGGAGGCTGGGGGCAAATACGTGCACATACACTTGCAAGTAGGTGAACAATACTGGCAAAGTTTTGGGACACACACCAGGCTGAGCAGTAATTAATACTTAATTATATCTATACCAATAAGTTGTTTGGGGTTTTTTTTTTTGCTTTGGTTTTTTTAATAACATTTAACTGGCAAGCAGAGAAATACAAACAACTTCCACTCTCCAAAAAAATACTTTATCCTTCACAAGTTCATCTTAAGAAAAAATGTCAAAGACTGCTAACTCTAAAGGTTATTTAACTTGCTTTACAACCATTTCTGTTGGCTACTTACTAGAAAAGTAAAGCTGCTACAAAATGAAGAGAATATACATTTTCTCACCAGTTAAAAAAAGGTCATAGAACAGTTAAGGCTGGAAGAGACCTTAAAGATCACCTAGTTCCAAAATGCAGCAGCTAAACCTAATTTTTGCTTCATTTCCTTAGTTTTCTGTATTATATTTTTTCATTTATTTTAATTCATAAAATTATTTATGTGCAATCATATGACACTGGGATAAATGTCAGACTTCTATGAGCTAAAGTGTCCTAGTCCATCTACTTGATTTCTGAACAGGTAGAGTTTCATTAGAAGAGATGAAACTTGCACACCACCTTAGCATAAAATATGGCAAACAATAAAACAGCAGCCAGGATTAACAGACAGTATACCACTTAAGAGTCAGCAGCCATAGGTTCTGTTCCTCACTGAGTTAGTGATCTGTGTACACTGCACAGAACACATCACATGCAGGGAACAAGTCAATCAGGACTGTGCTGTCAGAGATGATTTTTATCAATAGCATAATTTCATTTAGCGCAGAAACTGAATGATGGACTGGAATTAAGAGCTAGGAAGTACAGCAATAGCAAAAAAAACTTTAGATTAAAATGCTATTACACTGATATAAACCAACATTCAGCTAAAATTTGCAGAAATATTTCAGGCAAATCACTTGAAACCAAAGACATCACAGAGGCACTGATATTTGACCTTCCAACTCTGACAGTTTTATCACAGTATTTCTCATTCAATTTTTCGATACTTTGTAGGTTTCCTACTACTATATTTGGGAACACTGTTTTAATGAAGAGTAAGTGGTGATAGTTCCTGCACCTCTTAGAAGTCTACAAAAGTTCTACGGAAGTCTTTAACATTGCTTTTTCTGCTCCCTCTTTTGGGTTTACACTCTCCTCTTCCTACTCTACACATACTAATAAATGAGAGAACACATGAAGAAACAATACCCACCCCCCAAAAAAGTTGTTTAAGACAATACAAACCAGTTATGCTGGGGAGTATTTTCTTCTGTTATTTCCTAGCATCCTGAGAAACCATGGATGAGTAAACTCATAGTAATGCCACAACAAACTTTTTCAAATCAGTCTTGTCTGCAAGTAAAATATAAAGATATACCTGATTTATCATCTTGGACTTCAAATTCTGCACCAGCAGATCCAAGAAGAGATGCACCATGTTTTAACAACCGACATATATCAAATCTGTCAAAACGCAACCGATCTGTTGAAGGTGAATCTTCCACAGGACTTTCTGAGCCTGGTTCTAGATAGGACATTGAAAACAATATTAAGGATAATGTGCTAAAATTTTTGTACAAACTTCTGGCATAAGACTAAGTGACAGAAAGAGGAAGAAGTAATTTCTCTCCTCTAAAAGAATCAGACGTAGACCATTTTGATTCATAAAGTTTAAAGGCTTCGTTTCACAAACAGACTGAAAAAGCTCACTTAAGGCACTTAACTGAGTAGAATTTCTTTTTCCTTGATAAATCTAGCTTTTTAAAATCTTGTACATTAACATACCACTAGGTCTTCTTTGTACACATATGGCCAACTTGCAGTTTAAACTGCATATGGCTCACAAGTACATAGTCAGTACAAGGTCAGGCATATCATCATAACTGAACACGAACTTCTAAAGCTAAAGAGGTTTACTACAGTCCCTGCATATAAAAAAAAAGTCTATGCTCATAAAGAAACAGAATGACAGAGCTGCCTTAAAAAGTCTCATCAGATGAACAGCGAATTGTATACAATTCATTTAAGAAATACCTTGTTTTGATCTTGGTGTTGGATTCCACTCAGGGACATTTTTCACTATTGCTTCAACAGCCTGGCCAGCTGCAATACGGGTATCCCAATTTGTACTTCTTAAATACACTAACACCTTTAAAGAAAGATAAATAAATAAGTAATTATTTGTTTAAAATAATATTTCACAAAGTCCATCAGCTATTATGCTCCATTAAAATACACTCACTTTTTATGCTATGGATTAAGACAACATTCAAAACAACAAAAACAAAGTACAAGGAATCAAGCCAAAGAAACACAAGCAGCCTTCTCTACTGCTCACTGGTTAGGAGAAATCTTGCCATAGCCAGACATTAAGAATTTATAAGATATACTTCTTCCTATCAGTCAAACTTGACCTTGATTTCCTCCAAGTACTGAACAAGACTTTTTTTTTTTTCTTTCTTTCTGTCTAAAAGGAAGTGTTCAAAAAGGGAATAATAGACCTTAAAACTCTGAAGTCATTTAATCCAAGAAGAGGGACAACATGGGTCACTTGAAGCAATATATGCTCTTCTAAACTAATTCACCACTGGCTCAAATCTGGAAAAACTATTTTTTTCTCTGAAAGTGGTTTGCTATTCATGATTTCTTGGCGCATCTGTTGGCACCATCAATTGTGGTGAGGGCACCTGTTTAATAAGAGTAGAATTGAGGTCACTCAGTCATCTCCAGCTGTCAGATACAGACTATTTTTGGTTTTACTAGACTTGGCCAGATTGAAGTCTCAAACTAAGGGAAATCTCTTTCCATTTTCCAGCCCTTTTAAAGATGTGCAGCCTCCTATATTTTTAATGCTGTTTTACACAAATAATCTCTAAAGGCAGAACCAGGAATTTTTATAAGGCAGTAAAGTTTCTCTTTATAGAAGAAAATCTGAACTTACAGGAAACAATATCAGAAACCTCACGTATGTAACCATTTTGGAGGCTAACAAAACAGCAAGCTTAACAGAATTAGTCTCTTAATTTCCTTCAACTACTATGGTTTTTCTCCTTCCCACAGAACCCACACACCTTTAAACTAGTTTTATTCTCACCATTAAAGTACTAGAAAAATGAAACAAAAAAGATGCTTACCTTAGATAAGAGATTATTAAGTTCATGAGGATGCAGTTTCACTACTTCCCCAAGTTGCTGTGCGGCTGCTTTTCTTGTTACTGGTGTTGTACCGGTGTCCAGTAAAATGAAGAGACGATCAAGTCTAAATGTGATTGACAAAACCCCAAAATGTTACACTATTCATAGTTCAGCTGCCCATTTCTATTAATATTCCCCCACATTTTTCAGTTTATCTCATGCAAACAGAAGAAATGTTGGCATGAACACTGTCAACTGACAGGGTGGCAAACATACTTCTAATAGTAAGCATAGTTGTTCTAAAAGAACATTTAATTTGGTAAGAAAAAAATACTACAGAAATTGTTAGAAACATTAGTTTTAAAAAAATCTGCAGTTACAAGGAAAATTTAACTTGTTCCCTTCTTTGCTCTGTGACAGAACATTTTCCACTTTAAACACTGTTAACCTGCAAATGATCTTCATCAAATTCTGACAGAGAAAGAAAAGGGCTCAACTGCTTGTATTGCGCATTATAATTTCTTTTTGAAGACTTACTTTCATTTATAATATCAAACTCTGCTTTTCTATTTTACCATAAATTTTTACTTTACTTTTACTACCTGAAATATAAAAGACCAAACCTGCTATTGTATTTACAGCTTTGAGAGAATCCAACACCTCTAGCCCTTCCAGGAAATACAGGAATTTAACCAGCAGATCTCTTTTCACAGTAACTCTGTATTCTGTGAAAAAGATCTGATCATGTATTTTCAGAAGCATTAAATGAGAAATAGCTAACTATTTTTCATCATATAAAAAACATGTAAAAATAGAGACTACCTAATCAAATCAATGACAGAAGTGACAAATGCTCATTACTATTTCCATTTAAGTGGGACAGAACTCTCTCCACAGGATGTCCAGTTTATCTATTAGTTATTGGGCAGTGTGAGGTTATTACTGAATGCACTACGTGGACAGATTCTAAACTCACAATCAGAACCATTCCTTCTAGCCTTAATCATAAAACTACTCCTCCAAATATTGCAACACCACAAAGCTGGAATTTACATAGCAGTGAGGCTCACCTATATCACAGCCTAATGAAATAGAGTTTCTCTGAACAACAGCCTTTCTCATAAACATATACCCTAGGTTTGAGCAAATACAGGAAAGGACAAATGTTTTGATTGTTAGTCCGTTGCTACTAATTACATTTTACCAAAATTGTCTTAAACATCAGTTCAGATCATTAAAAAAACCCAAACAAAGCAACCAAAACAAAAAATAAGTCTTTCCAACAACACTGGATTTTTTATTTTGACACATTTAAACTGCACTTACTCCTGAGTATCTTGTAATGTGCTACAATGCATTAGAAACAGCAGTGCTACACAGCCAAGGCAGTAATGTCAGAAATACAGTTCCAAACTCCAAATGCTCTCACAACGGAAGGTACTAGACTAAATATTATCCATTAGATTAAAAAAACCCAACCTGAAAGTATTTTAAATTATTCTATTATTTTAGACACACTTCTGATAAGGGGCAGCTTTGAAATAATTCTCTTCCTACTACTAAAACAGGTGAATCCATTTCAACTCCTGTAGATAAAACTGCAGTTTCAAATTGCTGTGATTTACTAATTAGTAAATTGTTTTCAAGTTACATAAAGATGAAAACCCAAACATATCTACACCAGTTATTCTGTGTGATTAGACAGGCAAGGAGAAAAGCAAAAGTTTTACAGATCCAACCCTTCCAAAACACTCAGAGTGGGCTAGTCAGGAGGAACATACCAGATACTTACTTACCAGCATTTTTTGCTTAGTACACTTGACAGTAATAACCCAACCTGATTTGCAGCATTCAGTATTATTCAGTACAAAATATGCCAGCTTGCAGAGCAACCACAGCTTGCTCCAACTTGCTTGTTCTCACCCCTTTCATTCTTCATCTCCCTGTGAAACTTCAATGTTCCATACTCAAGTTTGCCATTTAGCACCACCCACTCCTTCAACTAGCAAAGTTGGGTTGGTTTTTTTTTTTCCCCCCCCATCTCCAAACTCAAGCAGAAAGTGCAGTTTAGACCACTTCCTCACCTAGAATTCTTCATGTTTCGAAACAGGAGGAAACCACTATGACTGCCTACCCTCAAAAAACCTCTAGTTTAATTACAATCGTTACAACACTAGATCTTCACTCCCAAAACACACAACTTTTTGAGGCTGTATTACATAAAAAATACAGTTGTTTACTTCCTTTGGGTTTTTTTAACCTGCAGTATGCTTGGTTTGTAATCTGCGGTTTTAAATTGCAATATGCTTAAGTGACACACAAATGCAAAATTAAAAAAAAAAAAATCTATTGTCTCACATCACTATAGGAAGGTTTCAGTGTTGGAAGGGCAACACTGAGAAAGCTGCCACTGATAAGCAGCAATAAGGCTTTTTTAATTTGAAGTTTTCATTCTTAGCTTCATCATGAATGAATACTCAAAATACTAAACAAATTAATTTTCAGGACCTGCAGCTTGGAAAGAAATTTCCTAAGTTCTGACAAGGTTTTCATTCTCAGAATAGACTAACAATCTCTAAGCTAGTAATTAAAGCCAAAGAGAACTAAGATTTTTCTAATGACATGTGTTTCTCGGCCTCTCATGCTAGACAGTGCTACAAGCAGAACACTGTGTGGCTCACAGAGTTCACAAACTTAACACTGAAGTCCAAATCAGTGTGGCAGAGTGAAGTGCTCAGAGGCATTAGAAAGCTAGCACCGGTAGTTAACAACCAGGTCATGATACAGAGATTATCACCAGTATCTCCAAAATGTTTCCAAAAGAAGATATATGCAGCTAAATTGTATTAAGATCCTCATCATCCCACTGTAAGCATTGTGACTCAATTAGGTCCCCACAGAACTTCAGATGGGGAAGCTTCCAGTTTATTGATTTCAGCGAGATGAGGCTTGAAAGGGACTATGAACTGATAACTGCTGCCAACGAAGTGATTTGTTTGGACTCTCCATCTGTGTGTGCGCCAGTATGTTCGGCTGGCCAGGGAGCAGCCACTGGCAGTAAATGCCAGCTGGTACAGAACAGCTCACAACTACCCCAGCATATCCTACAACCTATTAGAATTGTGCAATTGTCAAAAGACCCTCAGTAGCATAGTGCCCGAAACACTCTAATGTGAAACACTGCCTAGAGCTCTTTGGAAAACTGCTATCTAGCACCCATCAGAAGGCAAGGGAATACTCTGGTATTTACAGCATAAATCGTATTTCAACACCCAGAAGCTTCCTCCCAGGCATGGTTTCTAGGTACATAAACAGCCTGGAAACATAGAAAACATTGATAAATCAAAATTTAGACTTGACAATGGTTCACAACCATGGTGAAATTAAACAAAAATACAAAAGGAAATGCCTCAGCTTTTCTTCTTGACCTGATAGTCCTTCAGTGGTGTTTTGTCATTTGGTCAAATCCCAGCTTGGTCAGCTTCACAGCTCAAAAAAAAAAAAATAAAAAAATCAACCCCCTAATAAAGCACACACATACCATTAAAATAATCAAGTAAACAGCTTCCCAACAGACAATCAGAAAGCAAGAGAAAAATCACTGAACAGAATTCAGAACAAAAAAAACTGTGATGAAACACAAAGAATGGACTGTTATTTTACTTCTCATAGATGGGAGACTACAAAGTAGTCACGAAGGTGGGGCTGTGGATAAGAGAAATAATCTTGTTTCTTATAGAGCAGTGGAAGGGACACCTTGAGTAAAATAAGACCTCCATGACCGCACTGCTCACAGTATTGTATGCTGCACACAGAAGCCAACTGAATGCTAAAACTAGCACATTTCATATAATACAATCCATAGATTAGACAGTACAAGCTTTATTTGTAAATTATTACATATGTATCTACATCAAACAAGGCAGCCCAAAAGCATATAACCAATCACATTATAAAAACTGTGAGAAAAAATAAAAAATTAAAATAGCTGCAAAGACATACTAATACAACAAACATATCAACAAGTTATGCAGGGAACACCTTGGTGAGCACTGAAGTTCTAGCTGCTGAATCAGGTTAAGCTTCTTACCAGAATGCAATCCTGACTTTTAATTTTCATTTCAGTCTGTTAAGTGTCTGAGAAATTCTACAGCTCCACCTCATTTGGGCAGTACTGCACATACTACCTCTGCTCTACCCCTCCCATGACTTCGACAGCACTCCCTCCCACAACCAGCAACAGGGAAGGCAGCCCACTGTCCTGGTTTGAGAGTTCATCTCCATCAACCAGGGAAGAGTTACACTTTTCTTCCCCTCTTTTCAGTCAGAACTGCTGTAATCACACTGGTTACAGAACATCTAGTTATTCTAATGATACATGCATATGACTTTAAACAGTACTGAAACATACTTCTTGCTCAGTTTAACTCCTGCTTTTCAGGCAAGAACAGCCATGAAACAATAGCTTCCAACAGGCCAGAAGCTGAATTCTTTCTTCAGAAAGCTTGGGATAACCCTAAAAGGTACATAGGGCCCATAAAAGACGTGTCTGGATAATTTTGGTATCTTGGTAAGAACTTCAACCTCCCAATGATGCAGTATTAAACTTGAAATGTTTTATATGTTTTATAATGTAATGATGCCAGCCAATGCAGCCATTTGCTCTTGGGAAGTCACAGCCCTACATGCCAAAAACCAAGAACATGAGGCCAAATTACTTTCCAGGAGCTTTACTATCACAACCTTCAGACATTATTTTAAATTAAGAATTAAGTTCTTATCTACATATTGCCGATTATGAAAATACTGAAGACTCTAGAAACTAGTACTAAACTTACAAGGACTAAATCAAGAATGCAAGAGCAGCCAGTTGTTATGCTCTCCTATACTTCCTTAAGGAACTGTCTTGAAAATACCTAGAAGGTGTCTTTAAGGTCTTCCAAGGTAAACTTACAGATAGACTATTGAAATATTATTGAAATAATTTATTCTTACTGCATCTTACCAGTTTTGTGCATTTAATCACATTTTAAAAGCAGATTTGTTCTCCTTCATACTTGAAGGCCCTCAAAATTGGGGGAAAGATGTTAACAGCCTTGGTTTTGGAACAATATATGAGGTGCTTTAACCTCATTAAAGAAACCGGAAAAAAAAGTTTTATTAGATATTGAAAGGGACAACCAACACTTTATTATCTACTGAAACTTAATCACCCTGAGTAATCCATGAGTGTTGTAATTTTCTTGGCAGTATTACTTTTTCATCTAAAATATCTCGAGAGATCACTTGTGAGCCACTGTATTCACTTGGATCATACACTTTGTAGGAATGAAGCTGAAGCAAAACTTTTCACTTCCCTTTTTCCTTCTCAGTTCTACTTTTTTTTTTTTTATTATTAGCTATGCAGACATTGTACTACTTCATACTTTCAAGATCAGAGACAGAAGATAAAGCCTATCAAATCAGCTTATGCATTCGCAGAAAGAACACCAACCTTCCCACCCACCCATACATACTTCTGGAGGACGGTGCTTATTAGCCAACCTTTTCAGCATTGAACTACCATAGAGATGAGCATATACAGAGCAACTATTCTGCAACATCCTTCGGTATGAAGTATTTACTATTCTGCTTTTGGGTCTGTTTTCTAGTGTATCACCACAGAAGTGGTACATAAAAGCAGGTCTTCAGTCAGGCTGGTACATGTAAAAGCAGAATCTGCTAAAACAAACGTATACATATAATGCAGAATAAAATGGGCTCTGCTTTGTCAACAGATTATAAATCAATGACAATTACTTTCAAGATGCCCTTATTAGTAGCAAAGGTTCAAATTCTCAATCTGATTTTGAGGTGTTTCAAAGCATTCCCTGTATCTGGTTAGATCTTCCTGAACAGAACAGGGGTTTAAGAAAGGTTTTAAATTGGCCAAACAGCAGACACTAAACTTTACTGGGAAAGCAACCCTTAAATTCACTATTTTGAGATGCAGAAATACCCCTCAAAAAAAATGGCTTTTATTTAATATGGTTACCATACAGAATTAACCTTAATGAAGCTTTTCATTAATATCAATGTTTAGTATGCACTCAGCAAAGCCTATGGTCCTTGGAGAACGATTAATTTGAATCATCTTTTCCCACACTCTCCACACTTGTATAGTTCAGAACCATTCTACAACAATGAAGTATTATGTTGGACCTTCAAAAACATAAAATGTAACTAACATCCTAAAGGACAAATGTAGATCTCTACAGTTAAGTGGAGCAGGCACAGAAGCTGGCACAACTACACCCTCCACAAAAACACAGATATGTAGTATGCAAGCATACAAAATTATCTGTGCTATGTCTGAAGGAAAGGACCTTGGAAATTCAATGTTGAAGTAAAAGGGGAAGATAACATCTTTTATTTTACAAAAGCAACACTGACATTATATCATCAGCATTCTTATGGTCCATCAGCCAAAAGGTTCATTGGTCCAGTTGCTGTGTAACTTCAAAGGGACAAAGAGCTGCTTTTGCTGTGTCTATTAAAAAACATGTGCAAGGCCACATTTACACAGTATGGCTTCTTACAATTATAGAAACAACAGAGTTTGCTAGGAGTAGCCAAGATGTTAGAACACTCCAAAATGTGTAATTCTTTTGCCTAATTTACATGTGGAATTGGAACCATTCTTTATGAATTCACAAGCATTACAATATCTTTATTAAAGTTCTATCCCTTGTATTCAACTTGTATACATTTTGATCTTAAAACTGTACTCTAAAGCAATGTATCATGTTAGTAATACACCAACTTTTTTAGTGCTCCACACTGAACCTTAGGTCTTATGAAAAAATTTTTTTTTTTGCCTTGCTGGTCACCAGACCAAACAGGCATTACAGATCTTTGCATAGTGCACTGCTACTTTTCACTAAGGCCATGTGGTTTTACAGAAACACAGGTAACTGAATCTGAAACCAATTTTTACAGTAGACACCACCTGAGCATACCCTGATATTCCAGTTAGCCCCCATATCACATGCATGTTAGCACAGTTACTCAAGCAGACGGCCCCACACCTAGCATAATTACAATGTTACTCTATTTTACATGAGGGCTTACAGTAGTATTTTAACATACATGGTAGTCTTCCCACAGCAATCCTTACTACTTCCAGACTCTTATGGACAGCTTTGGGGAAGAATAAAGAAAAAAAAACAACACACATCCCCCCCAAAAAAACTAAAACAAAACCACAAAACCCCCCCCAAAAAACCCAAACAAGTAAACAAAAAAAAAAAACCAAAGAAATCAGAATTAACTATTTTTTCTAAACCCAAACCCAATTAACATAGAACAAGTTGATAAAAAAAGTAAAGAGTAGAATAAGATGAAGGACACTGTAAAAACTACAAAGCTAAAACACCTGCTATTAGAAGTCTTAAAAGGTGCATTGCTGCTATAAATTTTGATTAACAATGGATTTCCAATATAAGTGTGTACACCTTTACTTTTTACTTTACAGAATTGCAAAGTTATTCCTACACAGCTTCAGGAACAGAATTTACTTTTGGTATAGGACTTCGAAGTACAGAGATACTACCAACACATGACTTGAAGCTTATCTATCACAAGGTTAATTTGGATTCATTGTTTCCTTTCAACTATCCTGTCAGGAAGCTTAACGTGCCCATTTCAGACACACACACACAAAAAAGAGATGGCAGGAATTTGTGCTCAGCATTTTTAATAAAACAGCTCTATTAAGCCATACCTCTGTATCTGTGAATACTTTAAACGCTGGCACACCCCAGCGCACATGTGTGTAAGCAGATACTACCCAACATCTTGAGACAGAGCCAGAACACAGTAACCACTTTTCTCCATGGAAGCCTATTTTATTTCGGTTACTTTACAACTAAGGGCTCTAAAAAGCGAAACGGTTTCTTGCCAGTTCTTGAGACTCGGTATCATTATTCCCTATTCCCTAGCAGCTTAAGTCGAAGAAAGCACTGGCCAACAAAACGAAGGCGTCGAGTTCAGCAGGAAGCCCTAGGCAACCCCGGTAGAGCCCCTGCGGTCTGAGGAAGGGAGGGGGCTTCCCTGCGCGCCATGCTGGGGAAGGACCCCCGGCCAGGAAGCAAGCCAGGCACCGAAGCACGCAGCCACCTCAAATCCCACCGAGGCGGCCCATGCCGCCTAAGAGCGTGGAGGCTCCAGCGAGGCCTCGGCAGGCTCCCGAGACAAGAGGAGGGGGAACCTCTTCACCCCCACACCCTCCCCAATCCAGGCTACACGGAAGGCCTGGGTCTCCGGGCCGCCACTGCTGGCCCTCCTTCCCCTCCCTTCCCCGACTCCTACCGACCTGGAGACGGCCATGGCCGCCCGGAGCTAGGACTCGCTGGAGGCGAGCGGCGGGACAGCGGACGCGGGGGCCGGCGCCGCTCTCCCAGGGAGGAGGGCGCAAGGCCTAGCTCAGGCCTCTCGGGCGCCGCACCCAGCCTCGGCCCCGCCGGTGATCCGCGGGGAACGGCTGAGCGCAGCTGTGGCCGGCAACGGTCAGAGTCTCTCTCCTCCCAGGGGGGCAGCAGCGGCGCGGGCGGGAGCGGTGCACAAGCCTCAGAGCGCGAGTTAAAGCCTCTATTCCCCCATCGCCAGGGCGAAGCCCAATGCCTGGCTTTATATGAGCAGCCATCTTGTATTTATTCCCTTCCTCCATGATAGCGGCTTCCTGATTGGCAAGAGCGTCCGACCGCAGCCAATAGAGAGAGAGCTTCTAAGAGCAAAGAGGGCGGGCGCATGCTGCGCCGGGACTGAGCAGGACCGGCGATGGAGCCTGCCGAGCCGGCTGAGGGGGCGCGCCAGCCTTTGGCGGGGCGTACCATCTGCAAGGATGGGGGGGAGGCAAAGGAGAGCGCTCCAGTCCCTCATCCCAAGGGAAGAGGAGAGGCATCAGAACGCAAAGTATACGCGTTTCCTTGCCAGTCTACAGTGTGATGGGGCTTCTCCCCCACCAGCATGGCGGGAGAGGGCGGCGGAGAACTTGGAGAACTCACGCGGCACTCCCCACTTGACGAGGTGCGCTGCGCTTCAGCTTACACCCAGTGCACGCCTGGACCACGGAGACTACAGCTCCCGGCGTGCAGTGCGCCCAGCGCTGCATCCTCTGCGAGGGCACGCATCCGCCACGGCGCCGGCGAGTGGTCGTCGCCTCCTCCTCCCACAGTGAGCGAGGCGGTGCAGGTGTACTCGTCCCCGGTCACTCCGGTTACTCACAGGGTTTATTAGCCGGCACCAGCCCGCAGGCAGTGAGGGGCTACCTCAGCTGGTTGTTGTGGCACGGCGCTGTCACCGACCTGGTTTCCATCCACTTCCTGCTGTCTCCTCTGCTGAGGCAGCCAGCCCGTCCTCCGGCCCGGCCGCACTGCGGGTGGCTTGTAGAACAGGACGGGGCCTCAGGGTCCCACCAGACCGCCCCCTCCGCCGGGCGTGCGGTACCCTGGGCATCTAGGCCCTTAACCCTTGGGAAGGAGGCCAGGCTTTCCAAGTGGGTGCTGCCAGCTTGATCAGATCCAGAGTAGTACTGATTAAGAAATCAGCCTTCGACTAATCATTTAAAGTAATGTTCTCATCCAATAAAGGATCAGGGACGTCCCAGGGATGTAAAGTTAGCTGATGCATGAAGCCTTTCATGTGATAAATGGAAAACAAGAACAGATTTTTTTTCTTTCCTGTAAGTGATGCATAAACTCGCATAAGTACATGAATTTGCATAATACTGTATGATAAAGTTTTCTTCTAAAGCCCATCATGGTGTGTATTTCATGCCAAGCCTTCCTACAGGGATTTCTGCTTGCCCCCAGCCTTTCCACTGGATGGTTTCCCTCCTATAGCAGTAAACTCTTCGTGTATGGGTTTGCTTATTGTTTCCTACTAACATACATATTCCAAATAGACATACTAATTCCATCCGTGTGTATAAACAAGCTGTTGGTACATAATACCTTCATCTGTTCTTATCCATGTGGGTCCAGTTTATACCTGAGTCCTCTATAAGGTTTGCCCTGGGTGCTTCTTTCCTCTCTCCTTGCCCATCCTTTGGTGGGCACTCTGGTGAGTAGGAGCTGGTGTTGAAATGACAAGCAAACACCAGCAATATGAGTTAGCCCAAGAGCTCTGCATCACACAGTGTGGCCAGAGCAAACCACAGACTTCATTTTAAGCATAGAGATGATTTGTGTCACATTGCTACACTCGATGACCCAAATAAAGCCTTTTTTCTTGCCTGACATGGCTCTGATGTATTAACTACCTTTAGATAGCTCAATATGCCTCCTGCAGAAGAATACAGTGGTTGGTTGGAGCCCAAGAGCCTCTTCCTGAAATACTACAAAACCACATGCACCTTCTTTTGTGCCATTATGTGCTGCAGGTGCATCTGCCTGAACCATGATCCAAGGCCTATGTCTACTCCCATCCCATGTGTGTACATGGTTCCACATGATGGGGTGTATGCTCTTTAGCCATGTGATGGGGAGGAACAGCAGGGTGTTGAGGTAGGGAGAAGCAAGGAACATACTGAAGATAGATACATTTTTCTTTCGTGCTCTATGCTGTTGACTCAACAAACATCCCTGATAATATTTCTGCATTTGTTTAGCCAGGAATCAGCAGCCATCCTGTCCTGCTGTGGGCGTTACTGAAATGACTCTCAGGTGCTATTTCCAATTCTAACACCATGTTCCCTTTCAGGTTCTTTAAAAACATTTTGTACACTGCTTTAATAGTTGTTATCCCAGAGGGCACATTAAACATGCAATGAAGTTTGTTTTGAACAGCTCCATGAGGGTTATCCTGCCTGATAAAAATAAGTGCAGGAAAAATACTGGTGATGGGTCTTATGCAGTGAGTACTTGCTGAAATAATGATAAACTGCAGACCAAGCAAAACAATCTGCAAAAGACAGAAAGAATGATCCATTATTTACCTAATAGCAGGCTTTCTGGGCTGAAACACAATTCAGCCAAGTTTCACACTATATATTTTTACATTTTGATGTGATGTTTAGGTAAAGCACATCATTACTGAAATACTCACCTGCACTTCTGCTTCAGTCCTTTTTCTTCTGCTCACTCCTTTTCCTACATCTTATAAAAACGAATTCTTGGTCCATGCATATGTTTACATGCTCATAGTCATAATAATTCTTTTTGCACATTTGTTTTGACCTATTTTTCAAGTAGCCATACATTTTCTCCTGTTTCTTTTCCCGTATGTTCTCACACTGTTTCTCACACTGCAGATCCACTGTGTGCCAGTATACTCTCTCAAACCTGTTCCTAAATTAGATAAAACTCAATAATTTCCAGTCAGTTGGTATGTTATAATCATTACTTCCTGCATTGATCTCAATTATTTTTCTTTTGTTTTCTTCCTCATGCCAGCCGTATCCATCTGGTAACTCTTATTGCTTAGTGTGCAGTTTTACAGTGACTGCAGGTTTTTATTTGTGACGTATGCCTACAGAGCCTAGGGAAAAAAATGGTGCAGTCTCTAAATGCTACGGCTGTGCAAACAGTAGATGACAAAGGCACTGTTTTCTTGGTGGAATCCCTCCTGACATACCATAATCTTCTGCCTGTCCTGGTCTTCAAGTTTTATTTGTCCAGTTAGTTTTTTTGTGTCCTGAAGGCTTGCAGATTTGTATTGCTTAGGATCACACCAAACTCTCTGTAACTGTAGGTAGGTACAATATTTGATATATCCTAGTCTGATAAAAAAGATTATTTTCACCTTTTAGTGGCTGTCTTACTTGATTTCTAAATTCCCTTGGAAATCTTGTCTAAAGAAAAGCTGGGCTTAGAAGCTTGTCCCTGCTTAGCAGTTAGTTCAGACATCTCTGCTGGTGTCTTAATTACTGTCATTACTTTGGGTATTTGGTGAAGAATTGCTCTGAGATGAATTTATGTATTAGGATTTTAGGCAGGTTAATTGTGCACATTCTTTGCAACATGTATTTCTTGATGATGATTACTGTTCTGAGGTCCGCATACTAACCAGTTATCTTGTAGGCTATTTCTAACATACTTAAAAGTCTTAGTTATTTTTATATATTTAACTATTTCTTCTTCAAATATTATTTAATCTTTCTAGATTTTATTTTACATTTTATCTTTGTAGGTTAGGCCCCTTTTTACTGGTGTCACAAAAATCAGATTTCTGAGTAATGAAGGATAATTTTTTCTTAAATAATCTTATTTCTTGCTAATTAATACTTTTTATTGCTGCTTTGCTTAATTTTTATTTAAATGTGTATTTATTTTTTTACCATCTAAGTGTCACTATTTTCTGTGTCAACTCTCATGCTTTTAGTTGAATCATTTTTACTCTGTTTTTGACTAGCTGTATAACCTTCTTGAAAGCCACCTCCTTAAAAAGTGGCAAATTGTACATGGTCTTCCTTTTAAGTTCTTCATCATAAGTGATGGTGGCTGAAGGCTGGATGCTGACTGATAGCTGCCAAAGTCCAAGAAGCACCTCAGAGACACCAATGAAATGCTGTATTCCAAGAGACAAATCAGGGTGAAAGCACTGCCACCTACAACATAGATTAGTAACATTTATGAAAGCAATTTGATTGGCCCCAGTTTCTCAACATCAAACAAGATTGTAATAACAATCAGTTTGTGAAAATCAACATCAAAAAGATTCCAAATGTCACAAGAGCTGTATAATTATCTCATTAGATTTCATAACCTCTGATCATATTTAACATTGTACGTTCAGGACGATTTTCCTGAATTAGAGGCTCCTGATATGACAGAGAGAGAAAACTTGTGATTCTCTTTCATGATCTTCTTTTCCCAAGGACTTTTTCTCATGAGACCACATGGACTGAAGCTCCTCCTTTATAAGCAGATACACTGTACAGCTGATCGACCTTGTTGTACAAGGTTGTTCAACAACCTTGGTTTTCTTAGCCATGGTCTGTAATTTCTCCAGCATTTAATTCCATCATCCCAAACTTCTCATTTTATAACACAGAACTAATTTCCACCCTATCTTGTAACAGATGAATGCTTAAGTTATTGATATTGTTTGGACAGACTTTATCTATAAAACCTGGCAGTTTCTTTGTTTAGTCTAGCTGTTATCCATGCTCCTGATTATCCATGCTCCTGATTTAAGTAAATATTTTCTAGCTTGGGTAGTTTATTGTTCCTGTGGCACATTTTTTAGGAAATGGTATAATCTATCCATTTCATAAAGTTGTTCTTTTTTCCAAATGAAGTTTTATGTTTACATTTAAATCCTCCCTCTTTTCACCTCTTTTTGCAGGGTGTTACTAGTAACTACACCACTTCCTGTGTCAAGAAAGGCACTAAAGTATGTGTACATTCACTAAATCTAGCTTATGAACTCTGAAGTATTAGGAGATTAAAAGTAGTAACTCACATGGACAACTGCATCTTTTTACCTGATCTCTTGCTGACATTTGAGAGAGCAGAAATCCCCATTTATATACAGAAATTTATATATATGATGCACATATACATACATTCACACATAGATACACATGCAATTGTAAAAATGAATTTAATATCTCATATCCAGAAAGAAGACTGAAGGGGAGAAAAGCTCCTGTGAGGTGTCTAAGTATGTTTTTCTGAATCAAGGTAACAGGTGAAAATGAGCCACAGTTAGAGACAAAGAGAAAAGGAAATAATGAGGTCAAATGTGGCCTATAAATCTGCAGGTCTTTTTACTAAGGCCTATGGAAAAACACAACATGAAAATTACATGACAGAAATAAGAAGAGACCTTTTATTAAGTTCTTCTATTATTTAAGCTTGTGTGGCTGTAAGGTGTTTTTGTGTGTTTTTTTAATTTAATTTCAGTAGTCATATTGTTCTTTTTTCATGAGCTAAAGCAAGGGGGACATCAGCCTGTGCAGTTCAAAAAAAAACCAACCCAAAAAGGAGTGCATCTAATTCCAGTGTGCACAAACTGAATACAAAGAGCATAAATAAAAAAGCGCCTCTGTCATCAGGGACATAAGGATTCAGACACACACCATAATGCTGAATAAACAGGGCCAGAAGTTTCACATCTAGTCCAGCTCTTTCCAAAAGCTGTTGCTTTTCAAAGATAGAAAAGAAAGCTAATCTGTGGCCATCATCACAAGTTCTGCTACAGTTAGTGAGTTTAAATTGGATTTAAAAACAAGTCTGGTGGACATATCCTTTGCTCTCTATGTATTTTACTATTTACTATATTAAACAATAGAAAATATTTTAATTTTTAGATTCTCAGAATATATTTTAGGCCTATTAGAGATTTCTGTGCATAACATTTGAAAATCAGAAATATACCCAAATTGCTATAAAATAGCTTCATCATGATGTATATACCAGGATATGGTGGCCCCATTTGTGATCTGGGATGTGCACACAAGAATGAATTCAGCTGCAGCACTCACTTTGCAATACCTGTTTATACTTTCTTTATTATTTCTTTCTTATTTTTTTACTATGTGCATCCCAAAGATAGATTGAAATTTGATTAACAGATACCAATATAGCTTGTACTCTCTTGTCTTCTCCTTTAAAGGTTCATTTTTCTGTAGTGACTCTAGTTTGGTAGTATAACTGGCAAAGTAAAAACTTCTGTTTATGTTAGAAGAGGTCCTTTGAAGAACTGCATGAGGATCATCCTCATCTGTGTCAACTTTTATCTATCCTGGCGGCTCTTTCATCTTCCTATCTTCCTTTATGGAGCATTCGGTTCTGAACATTCCTCTTAAAGGAAGCAAATGCCTCCTGCTTTCAGGATGACTCTGACTTAACTTGCTTGTTTTACTTCTTATAGAGGCAGTTACTTCAGATTTGTTTGTTACTCTTTAACTAATTTGTAACTGTAAGCTGATGGGTACATTAATAGCAACATTATAGTGTGTTTTGATACTGCCCTGAAAGCATGCAATAAGTCAGGTATGTATTTGTAATAAACAAACTGGATTTGATTCTGAGTCCTCAAATGACAGGATTCATGATATCCAGTGAAATACTTGCTTGTTTTCAATGTGTGAAACACACTTACAGAGTTGTTTCCTACTCATTTGTCTGGAATTCTCATTGGATTCTGGAGGGAATATCTTCAGGATATTATACTACACATAGACTAGATTTAAAGCTTAAAGGGACTCCTTAATTAGTTTTAAGCTCCCACATGACTTTATTGCAGGATTAGAGGTCTGAGCGCTCCTGTATTTTTTTGATAACTGTTATTTACATCAGCATGGTGCTCACACAGAACCACAGGCACAGCTTAGAAGACTCAGATAAGAAGTTGCCAGGAACTCCTCCTCCAGCATATGCCCTCTTTTCATATCCAGTAATCTTTCACCAGCTTTTTACATATGCATCTTTTGCACATTTCTTCTCTCACACTGATTACTCTCTCCTTGACAACTTCAATCTTCCCTCCTCCTTCATTTTTGTCTGTTAAGATTTTTTTTTTTCCTGTCTCCCTCCCACAACTCCCCCATTGCCTGCTCAGCTCAGGAGGAAGATCCAAGTTGCCTCCTCACCTGGTTCCTTTTTGTCATCTGTTTTTTCTGTCTCCCCACAAGAAGAAGAAAGGGATCTGCAGGCTTGGTAATTGCTTGGTAATTACTGGAACCAGTAAAGCACAGTCCACTGAGAACTGGAGTGATTAAGCCAGCCTGGAGAGAAAGCAAACCCTAGTGGCTGATAACAGCATGAAGCTGTTGCTTTTGTTTACACAGACATTTTAAATAAACTGCTGTCCACAGTGGCCAGGGATCCATATGCCCTCACTGAGACCCGGATGGGGAACACATTCCTTCCTTCCCCAGAACCTAGCAGATTCTGAACAACAAATGATCTTTGGGTGTCTGCATTTCTGGCTGCCTCATATAAGGTAACCCACGAAGGAGATGATCTTCAGAAGCTAACTCCTAGTCCCGACACACTAATTTTAGTAGTGTGCCTCAAATTCGAATTGTAACACATCACTGATGACATTTGCACATGAAAAAAAAAGCCTGCATCTTGCTAGCAGTTACTTTAGATACACAGAAACAGGAAAGGATACTAAATGACTTATGAGAAGCCACCTTTTGCCCCAGCTAAGAGAAAAAGTCTCTTACAGGTTTTACTTTTTTTTAAAAGAATCTGGCAATACAGTAGCCCATGTTGTAGCTCTTCCCCGCCTCCAAATAAAAAAGCCTAGATAAAGATTCGCAGCTCACCATTCATTAGAAGAAATAAATAAAATAAAAAATAATTTTAAAAAGGGCAAGTAAGGGAACAAATGCCTTAACATTTCAGTGCTCAGTTCCATAACCAGTATATATACAGGGAGCTTCATCCCTGAAACCGCATGAATGAGGCTCACAATCAAGAGATTTAATGGGGAATACAATTGACTGGCTGGTGTGAAAACAAGAAAACTATTTACTTTGTACAATGAACAAAGCTGAAGTTGTTCTACCAGTTGCAAAAGCAATGGAGCATCTGCAGTTTGAATTTATATCCACTGAGTCTTATGATTTTAGGAACTTTCTGCATCTGTTACAAACCAACAGGAGCTGCCACATGTTCCACACTTTTCAAATCTAGTCCTTATTTAGTAGTCATAGAATCATGAACTCAGAAATGTGGGTTTTATGCTGCTGCTAAAAGGCAGAAAAGGTCTGTGGGTTCTACCAACACTTTTTTCAGTTTTCTAAGGTACACCAACACCCTCTTGCTTCATGCTTTACAGCTACGTGGCTTTTGAGGCAGTTTCTTAACTGTATGACTGAAGTAATCCAGCAAATTTATTTTAATTGTTCATTTTAATATCATGGTCTAGCTTTATCCTTATTTACTGTGATGCCTTTAAAAATATTAATTTATTAAAATATAATAATAATGAAAAATGTAATTTTCAAAGTTCACCTAAGTATTACAAGAATACTGTTTTCCATCTTATGAACTAAGATAACTAGTTGTTGGCGCTACTGTGCAGCTGCTGGCATGAATTCAGTTGCTGTTTGTTGCACCACCTTCTTGATACCCACTGAAGCAGCAGTTCAGAGGAGACTTTTCAATACATCACTCTTAAAAGTGACTTACCTGAAGAGCTTGTTCTTCTACTCTGATTAACTGTGCTGTGCTGTAAAAGAAACCAGCAAAAAGCAGAACTGGAGAGCAAGACATATATGACTGACAAACAAAGAGGCGTAAGTGTATAGGCACTGGTGATTTTGGCCAGTTGAGACATGTAAGCTGATGTGCTGCTGAGAAAACTACGAAATTTACTTGCACTGGGCTATCCTGAAACATATATAACCTATAGGATCAGGAAAAAAAATATACAATCAGGGTGGGATATTCAGATTAATGAAAAGCAAGTTTGACATTTAGAGTATTCAAACTCCATTTGCTCCGGTGTTCTCTGCAATCTGGGAAAAAGTCTGCTATGAAAAAAAGAGTAGGCGAGTTCAGCTGACAGTACAAAAAATCTAGAATTACACTACAATGCTGCTGAGTTTGTAAGCAGTAATTCAAACTTCCGTTTTCAAATTAAAGGATGAAGTGGACATAACTCTGTTTCATTCATTTCCTAGTATTTTTCTGTAATCTCAGTGCTAGTTTACCTGGTAGTGCAGTATTTTATTGTGACTTCTGCATCTGGAAATTACATACATTTTAAAGAAAGGTAAAACAAAAGACACAACTACAGTCACTCAGAGTTGTTTGTTTTAAGGTACAGGATTCCAGTTTCACTAAAAGGAAGGACTATTTTAATTCCCTGTGTACTGAGACCTTGTCTCCAACTACACTTTAACAAATACACCCTAATAAATTTAAAGAACCAAACATCAGCAAAAGCTAATCTTACAATAGAGACCAGTTCTCTACTACTGAAATTTGCATTTTCCTGATGTGGAGGAAAAAAAGAAAAAAAAAAATAAAAATTGGTCCACATACAAAGTCAAATGTGTAAAAGTAAGTCTAAGCTGAGTAAACATTGTCTTTTTTATTCAGTACCAGTTGTAGTGGTCTCTTGAAGGTAAATCATAATGTTCTCCCTCTTGCTCTTCAGGTCCATAATCTAATGGCAGACCGTAATTGTAATCAACTGTTACAACTGGTAATCTTTTGCTTTGTTCCATCTCTCTGATAGTTTCATCTTGAAAAGGTTTTCTTGCATAATCTACTGAACTATCTTCTTGGTGTAGAGATGAAGATGGATGCGTTGTTCGTGAAGAATATGGTGTAAATCTGTTTTTTCCTCTATTAAATTCATCTGAGGGATGCAGTCTCCTATTGTCTTCAGGACAATTTGGTCGACTACTGTAAGAAAAACACGTATGAAGAATGAAAACCTTAGAAATAGACCAGTTGATTAACTGTTGGTGGCCACCATGAGAAATTAAACTAGTGTAACCTTGAATGAACAATTCAGACTCTTATTCTTGTTTTTACCCATAAATTACAATCCTCTCTATCTACTGGATGTTGCAAATTTGTTCATATTCATTTTTCAATTCTAGTGATTAAAATTACAGCTTTTCATAGCAAGTAACTCTACTAGAAGATGTTTTTTTTCTAAGTGCTGTTTCTAATTAAAACTCCATGTTTACTGAGGATTTATTTACCTAGGGGCTATTTTTGTTCCTAAGCCCATGTTTACCTTTTTGTGAATAATATGCAACAGTAGCTCTCAAGTACATAGTCTCAACAGGCAATAATATAGTTTGGATTTATAGCGCCAAATATTTCAAGTATTAATTCTTCTGCAATTGGAGAATCACTCTCCTACAAAACACATATGGAAGAATCTACAAATGCATATACAATATATATACTTTTTGGTTTGGATTCACTTTATTCTCAAGTATCTTGCTTTGTTAAATAAGTGGTGTATAAAGCCAATTCAGAACAATCTTTGTAATTTTAGAATCTTCTCCCTTCCTGAATCATAGATTAATTTAAGCCTGGAAAGGATCTCTGCAAGTACCTAGGGCCACCTGCTCAATAAAAGAGTTTGTGCAGGGGCCATATTCAGCTGAGTTCTGAGTATCTTAAAGGATACGATGTGGTGATTTCACAGCTGTTCCGGGCAACCTGTTCCAGTGTCTGACCTTCCTCACAGCAAAACTCATCAGCTTGTTGTCGACAGCAATGAAGATTTACATATAGCATCTGTATTTTGTTTTTTTGCTTACTGACAACAGCTTTTCATGTTTTGTACCTGAACTGTGCTTGTCATGCCAATGACTTACATCAGGTGTTCTCAAACCATTTAATAATCAGACTCAATACAGACAGACCACAAATTGGCCGTGTTACTTGCTCTGTGTTCAGACAGAATGGTTTAAGCTGCATTTAAGCAAAAGTATTAAGATCCATTTTTACACTGTGCAGTTAATTTGCATTTTATATTTATGAAAATGGGAGGGGTTGGGAGTATAAAGAAAGTCAGAAAACAACATATGAAATCTGATACTTACCTATAACTTCTGTTAAAGTTGTCATTATCAGACCCATAATCTCTATGAAGTGAAGGAGATGAGGAGAAATGAGGTTCTGGTACATTTTCATGGGAAGAAAAAGACTGACTTCTGCAATTAACCAAAAGAATTGCATGTTAAGAACAGTACCAACAATTGTAAGCTTTGAAAATATGTGTTTATCAAATGAAATAAAAATATTTTTACTTTTAATTAAAATCTACTTAAAAATCAGAAATACTTTCCGAAATATTAAAAATATTGTGAAATGTTATGTCACAGTCCAGTAGGTTTACTAATAAGTGATATATGTATTTGGGAAAGGATAACACATGTTCAGAAGCAAAGGGATTTCTAACAAATTATTAACTCATGGAATAAACAAATGCAAATCAAACTTCCTTGGTGCATTACTGTTTATTGCTGTTTGGCCAAGGGCATAAATAAAATTTCATATCCTCTTCTGTCTTGAGGATTGCTTTCTAAATGTAAGTTTCTATAAAAAAGCAAAGTAGGACAGATTTCTGTTTCAAGCTGACTCTTAAAAGATAAAGGAAACCTACAAGCTTTAAAGAAGCACAACCTTCAAATTTAGGAAACATTGGCTTTCAAAGATGCAACACTCTACTCCTTCCATATGTCAAAATAAAGAGTTAATTAACTGATTATTTACATATGATTTTAAAAGGATGAGTAATTGTTTCCAAATTATTTTTTAAAATTAATTAATCTGACATTTAATTTAGAAGTGCTGAGGTTTACACTTTTAGTCTCTAATTGTGGTCTTACAGCTCAATGATGCTTTACCTGTCGGAACACCATTCATGTGGCAAGTCATCATGACCTGGATGATCATGAAAAGGTCTTGGCCTTTGTCCATGCCCTTTATTGCCATAATCGAAATCTTTTAACTGAGTCTGTTCCTGTATGTCATCATAAGGCTGATGGTCATGAAAAGGTCTTTGCCTTTGTCCAGGACCTTTATTATGATAATCTTTCAGTTGCATCTCTGTTTTTAAGTCATTGCGAGGCTGGTGATCATTGAAATGCCTCAACCTCTGCCCGCGATCCCTGTTAACAAATTCAAAATCTCCCAATTGCATCTGTGGCTGTAAGTCATCATGTGACTGATACTCATGGAAAGATCTTGGTCTTTGGCCAGGACCTTTGTTGACACAGTCTAACTCTTTCATCTGCATCTGAGTCTGAAATTCATCATGAGACTCGTGGTCTTGGAATGGTCTTCGTCTCTGGCCATGGCCCCTGCTACCAAAATCAAAATCCTTTGACTGTCTGTCTTCCTGCAACTCCTTATGAGATGGATGGTCAGGAAAAGATCTCTGCCTTTGTCCACGACCTCTGTTAAATTCAGTGTTCCTTGACTGTCTCTCTGCCTGTAAATCATCATGAAACTGGTGCCCATGAAACAGTCTCAACCTTTGTCCAGGTCCCTTGTTACTGAAGTCTGGGTCCTTTAGCTGAATGTCTTCTTCATAATCATCATAGAACTGGTGATCAGGAAAGGATCTTTGCCTCTGTCCTGGTCCCCTATTGTAGTCCCAATTTCTCATCTGCATTGGTGCCCTTAAGTCATCCTGAGTCTGATGGTCATGAAATGGTCTTCGTCTTTGTCCAGGTCCCTTATTAATGAAATCAAAATCTCTCAACTGTATCTGTCCTTGCAAATCATCGTGAGAGTGGTCATCATAAATTCTTAATCTTTTCCCAGACCTGTAAAGAAGTTTTTGTCTTAAATAGAACATTGTTGCTACAAGTCATAAATGAAAACTTTTTTTTTAACCAAGAACTGATATAAAGACATTACAAATGTATCAAAGCTACTAAGAATCCAAGTAAGAAAGATTATAAAAATTTAAATGTCACAGTAGAAGCTGTGACATTCAATTGCAATTCTATAGTGCTTGTTTAACAGGCAAAAACAGTGATTCCAAATAAATATAATTGCAATTACTGTAAAATCAAAAAGGACAGGCAAAGTAAAACTCCAATTTTTTCCAAATGAACTAATTACTTGCAGACTTCTAATAGTGCACATTCCCTTTTTCCCCCCTCATCTTTTCAGTTTAACCAAATTCTATAAAGTTATTTTGCATCAGTAGGTTATATTTATAAATCTTTTAAAATTTAGAGTATCTCTAGTATTTTTAATAAGAAACAATTATATTTTCCCCTATGTGATTATTTTGGCTTTTCATTCCATTTTTCATCCTATTACCCCTGAAAATCTTCATTTGGGAACCGCTCTCCAGGCCCTTCCATTGCATGTGGTGGGGGAATAATATCTTCATCTGAATCCCAGACATCCATTCCAAGGTTACTAAGAAGAATGAATACATCTCACATAAGCTTCCTTTTTAAACCGTACTAATGAGTGAGAAAAAAACCAAAACCCCCCATAAAATTCTACAGTTCAAAATGAGATAAATATTTGCATATTTAATTAAATTTACACATTCATAACTTAGCAAATTTTAATCTTGTAAATATATTTGGGGAAGGGCTGCAAGGAAAGCAAAGAGAATATCTAAACTTCTTAAGCTTAGAAAAACATGCTAAGGGATTTGAGACAAGCACCATACCTATTAAAAAATCTGACACGGGACTAACTTAATCATGCACAAAGTATGAAACAATGGTAGCAGTAAAACAAAGGGCATTCACTTAAAACTAAAAAGATGCAAATCAGTTTTTAAGTTTAAAATCAATTTACTGCTACAAGGTATCACTGGTACAAATAACTTTGGAAAATGCAAAGGTTAGATATTCTCAGGTGAATATGATAAGCATAAAATTCTTAAGACACCAGGGATACAGTACTATGCACAGAGGAGTTTCAGAACAATTTTCCACCTTCCCATACTTTTTTATTACTAAAATTGTTGTACTTTTGTATCTATTTTTTTAATATCTGCCTCTACCATACCAACAACAGCAGGCAGATCATATAACTCTTAAAGGTATCTTTGCAGCAGCAACTTTCAGCTTATAATGAGAATACAGACTTGATACACTTGTCAGAGTATGACGGCAGTAAACCAATGCTCAGCAGTAGTTGCCATATTGAAAAATCTTTTGAACCAAAGAAATTCAAAAGGTGAATGAAGTACACTGTGCTTCATGTAACTCCTATCTGAAGTCTTATATGTGTAGTTGCATATTAAAGGTTTAAGGTTAATTTTGGCTTATGACTGGAAGTGAACTTTTAAAAATATGAGCAGACATACTGGAAATATTAAGCATACAACTAAAAGCTTTCGCTGTGTTTACCTTCTCATTGGTTGTGTTCTGAGATCTGTGAGATACACAAGACCATCCATACGATGACCTCTAGCATCACCAAAAGCTAAAGAAAGAGATACAAGTCTAATGAAACGTGCTCAAACTGAGCCACAAAAATATGAAAGGCAGGTTTCTGTTCATCATGAGATAATGAATTTCAAACAATTCAAACTTGATACTAATACTTCAGCAAGCTGACATCACAATAGCAATATTTTTTAATAACTGAAACTAGCAGTGGTAGCAACCTGAGTCAAAACCCTTCAAAGCAGAAGAAAAAAATATATTAAGTAGCTGAAACACGTTCCCACTATGCTGTCAATTTGCTAATGCTCAAGTCTTGTGTCAAAGAGAATCAACAGTCAAATAAAATCTTCTATGGAAGACAGCACATGAAATAACTCTGAAGTTACTAACACAGAATTGTAGTATTTATGAATACAATTGTAGAAACTGTGAATTACACATGTACCTTAGTTCAAACTGTATAAATACCTTGGATCGCTGCCTCTGGATCCCAGCCTTCAACGTCTATAAGATACCTGAAGAAAAATATGATTATATTATCATCCCAAAGGATTACAGATTAATATAAGGACACTATCTTTTGTGAACAATGAATTCTGTCTTTATACAACACTTACCTACATATAAGGTAGCCAGTTCTATTAATTCCATTAGTACAGTGAACGCCGATGAGTTTCTCTATCAAAAAGGAAAACAATCTTTAATGAGTGAAATTACTAAAAAATTAATGCAAAAAGGCAAAAAAACCTTGGTACTTTTCTAGGAAAGTAATGATAAATACAAAATTATACTGTCGTGTCTGTAAAACAACAGACACATCCAGACTTTGTCTTCTTCATGCTGGATCTCTAGCAGCAGTTAGCTCAGTACTTCCAAACCTGGGAAGACTGAGATTAACTCTGAGGAACACAATAAAAAAGAAGAGGAATCATGACAGGTAAAGCGCCTGGCCTCAGCCAGAACTGCAGTAACAGGAGAAAAATAATAACATATGGTTTTTGAAAGCAAATCTAAACAAACAAATGTAAAATTGAAGAACTTAACTTACAGATTCTTTTAAAACCTACACAAAGGATAAAATACACATAATGCCTCTAGTGTCTAGAAGTATGAAATACATGCAAAAAAGAAGCACCAGTAACCTCTAAAGAAATCTTGTCTTTTTTGGAAAGGTTATGCTAATCAGCTAAAAGCTAAAAAGCCGAATAACCTGCTATTGCAAAGGTGTTTCAAAGGAGGTTATTTCCAACAGACATAGGGAAACGCTAATATGGCCATGCAAGACACTGATAAAACCTCATCCATACTATCTCATACAATTCTATTTACCCACATTTAATGAAATATTGAAATAAAATTTAGATCTATACTGGACAGGCTACTATGATGGTCACAGAAAATGTTATGAAAAGGGATGTAGGAAGCTTGTCAGTCTGTAAAACCAGATCTGAGATACTGAGTATAATAACTGGGATGGAGAACAACTATACTTAGGGTCAAAACTGTATTAATTGTAATTAATAAGTGTATATTAACTGAGAGTTTTAGGCTAGATTTTTGAAGAAAATCTATGATTATCGTAAGAACAAAGTTGTAGCAGGTACAAAGCACTGACAGTCTTCAAAATGTGAATTTAACAAATTCTGAAATGATATACAACTGCTTGCCACAGGACAGTGGTATTGCCATGTACGTCCTAGCAATCCAGACACTAAAAAGCCCAACTTCTCAAAAATTATTTGTAAGAAGAATCCTGAGGAATTTTAGTAGTAATCTAAAACAAGAGGACAAGTTACAACGAGTAAACTAACATAAAAATTAAAGTTCTTCCAACTCTGAAGTTACATAAACCCTTGCCAAAATGGTTTTGCTAGCTGGAACTGCAGGTCTGCATCCAGGAACAAATTATTTCTGAGAATCAGAAATAATCAGATTCAAATACAGACTTGTTTTTTAGAGGAAGATCACTAGATCAAAATCAGAAGAAACCTCATAATCTCCAAGTAATTTCCCTAAACCAAAAGAGAGCAAAGGAAGAACTTAGATGCTAACTTCCTGAGCAAGGATAAAGGCTTCTTCTCGTACCTTTTCATTTTCCCAGCACTTCAAATTCAGGCTCTCATATCCAAGAGTTAAGTCAGATCTCCTTCACAATATAGTTGATTATCCACAGCAAAAACACAGGTATGCTCTGCAGCAAAAACTCTATACACTTAGGCAACTGATATCTCTACCTCCTCATAGAAAATGCCAAAGTAACCAGAGAAAATAGAATGAAAAAGCATGAAAGAATGGTCCTCCAATATTCAATGGACAAACAGTTAAAATTGTCCTACAAAGAATTACTAGCAAAAAAAAGTGAGAAGGTAAAAGCTACAAACAGGCTGTAGCAAAATGAATGCAAATTTATTTTGAAAGGAAGTGCCTTATACAGCAAGAACTGTACTACTGCATGAATCCTAAGAGCAGAGCTACACTGTGGAAACACTGATACTGACAGTAAAATGATTTTAAGAACTTCTAGGATATGAAGGCAATAATGACTCATGAATCAAAATACTGCTACAGCAGACTAAACTGACTTAAATTCCTTACACATATCAGTGTCTAGTGTCAGCAGAGACACCCTGTGCTATTTAGAACATCCATAAAGTGCTGGCAGCTACAACACTAAGCTGATGGTAGACAGCTTGGGTCAGACAGGTGAAAGCCTTGTTGCAGTTACCTGGACATATATTCAAATACAATACTATTAGGAAGGGCATCTAAGTTACTAGTCACTTTTTCAGGACATGTTTTGAATGCAGAGAAGACATGCAGTGGTTCTCATAATGTGTTTTGTGATAATAAGGCGAAAAGTGCTATGGAAAGTCTGATACCCCTGGTGTTGTGAATTATCTATTGAAATTAATAAATAATACAGTTAGCAATGAAATACAATTTTTACAGCAATACAGGTTTTACAGCATAAGATGCTGGTATTTACCATTTCCTGCATTTTCCCATAGGAATTTTCTGACCCATTTTTTGAACTGCAGGATAGTAGCATTATCGGGGACTTCAAGTCCAACAGTGTAAAGTTTCTTATACTGCACACTTTTAGGTAAATCCTAGCAAGGAAAAAGAAAAAAAAAAGATAAAAAATTATTGAAGTCTTGCATCAATGAAAAGCCTTAAGTGGTATCTAACATAATGCCAATATAAAACAGTAGTTCAAATCCTGAGTAGAAACTGACAACAATCTTGACACAATTCTATAGAGATATATTCTCACAGACTATCGTTTACATTTCCACTTTAAAGACCTATCTTAAAAAAAGAACTATTTTTACAGAAGACTTACTTATCCCTGCTAATAAGGCAGAACATTAACTAAAAAGAGCAGATTCTTGTAATTCCATTCTAACCCATTTTACAGTCAGAAGCAATATTTGTCTTTTCCACCCACAATCAGATATATACTTCCATATTCACCCCCTTAATGCTTACAGCCCACGTACATTCAAATATTAGCATCCAGTTATAGCACTGCTATTTATTCTGCTTTTCAACAGAAGGCTGATTAATCACAATTGTTTGGATTATACTGGTAAAAAATTTGAAATTAAGTAGTTTAAAAATGTACACTTTCTTAGTGGGTTCCACAGAAGACCAGTTAGAAAGAAGGAATAAGTAAGAATGTCTTTAGGACACAGACTGCAAGTCTTTTGCACCTCTTCTGTGATGCCTGACATTGAAGCCTTTATCCGTTACTCTAAGTTACCATAACCCAAATAAGCCACAAATACAACTAGCTGGAGAAGGAGTTATTTCCTCTGTGGTAAAACATTTAGTTTCTATTGGAGACACAAAATAAATCTATATGGCTTACTTGTCTATTCCAATTCAAGGTAAGCAAAAGTGTAAATACTTCAAAATAAAGGTTGAAGTAACTATTTTATTATTGTTTATATTACCTTAACTTCATAGTATCGTGTGGTGTATGTTAAATCAATAATTAATCCAAGCTCCACATCTAGGGCTTTCATTGCAGCTATTAAGTCTTTTGGTGTAAATTTCTGGGTTGGGGTAAGCCTCTGGTTAATTGCCTACAAGGAAAATAGAAAATATTTATTTCCTTTTTAAGTTCTAATAGCAAGATATTTTTAATATTCAGCTGTTTTAATTAGGATAGGAAACATGAGTATTCAAGAGGGAATGTTAACAGTATCAGAACCACATTCATGTATTGTACGGATAAAAGGAATCAAATAAACAGAAAGCAAGAATTTGTTTATTCTTATTCAGATGAAAATGCAAGAAAATGTGTGAGAATTTCCTCTTGTACAATGTCAACAAATATTATAAGCACAAATTTGATAGACACAAAGCTCTTGCAAAAAGCAGCATGTATATACTGATTTTTAAGTAACTAAACATCAGCAAAAAGCAAAACACCATAATTGGCTTCCTCCAAACATACTTTATCCTGCAGAGTAACACAAAATTAAGTGTATTTCACATAAACCATGAGAAGTTGTGATAAAAGAGTTAATTTCTTCCAAAGGTTTTAACTTTCTCCCCACAAGAGTGGAGACATTTTTATTCCTGCTTCATCTCTTGGCAGCGTGTACTCGCACATCATTTAGCACTGAGAAATACTAAGACTAAGATGTAGTTACTAAGAAAGCTGCATTAATGAATAATTAATTTCATTTGACAGAAAAAATGGGAAATATGCTTACTCACCCTACTCTAGCTGTGTTTTTTGGAAATGTGTTCTTTAGGTATGAAAATGCTTCATATATGCAAGACTGGGTTTTCTCTAAATAGTGCACTTGTCCATTGTGACAGCCTTTTGACACAGGCTCAGCCACAACCAATAAAGACAGTGGCAAAAGATACAGCAGCCTCAACCACCTCTCAGTTCCTTTGTCAACAAGAAATTCAAGGAAACTGGACTCAGGCTAATAGAAAGGAAGGCAGCCACAGACCACATACCTCTTAGAATCACAAATGGCATAGAGTAACTAACCATTTCTTCTTTTGACTGTATGAATTATAATCTAAGATGCTAGCACGCATTTATCTCACACCTAAAAACAGAACCAGGAAATCAAATTAAGGAATAAACAGCAGGACAGTCCTATCAAAGCTGGTATGTGATTAGGAAGCTCGAGCTAGAAAGAGCTGTGTAGAAAGCATATAGAAGTATTCAGTCCTATGTATTTCAGATACTGGTACGCTGCTGGAAAAACAGTGGAGGTTGTTAAGGTTCAAACAAAATGCACCCAAGTTCATTATCTCATTACTTTTCAGCAGTGAGTTTTAGTAAAATCTGAAACTGAACTTACTAACTTTGTGGTGACTATTAGAGAATCTGCAAAAGGTCTGCGGTAGAATGTTAGAGAATTTTTCCTTTTATTACATGAAGTCACACAAACTGAGGCGGAATACAATTTACAAAAATAAGACATCTCTAAACATACTGCTTGACTGAGTAAACAGTTACATGTGTTATGAAAAACTGTGTTTTGAAAGACTATTTGGAATTTTCTGAGAAACTCCTGCAGAGTATTCAGTAGTTGAGGTGTTTAATTGGGCCTTGAGAACGTGAGAAATCTGTATCAATTCTAAACTCCTTCTAATGGCATGGGAAAGAACTTGCCCAGACCTTATACTACAGTGTTACTATTAGCATTACAATGATGATATGAAAGGAAAGACAGAAAATCCTTCCAAGTAAATCTGTAACCTTAAAGCCTTCATTAGCAGCATATCTACTGCTAAAACAATAAACCTTGAGTCTTGAAATACTGAAACTATGTTTTGTCCCTTTGGGTGAAATGACCAATCATCAATTTCCTAATAGACAGCAAAGAAGGAAGCTGCTTAAGAGGTCTGTTCCACCAGCGTAATAATACTACTTCCAATCTTTGCAAAGACATCATAGTTTAGCCAGTTATGCATTTTTATATGTATTCTGCCAGAAACTCCATGAGCTTCAACCACACAGTCTCTGGCAGACTTTTAATTTCTGTATCTTGCGCAGCTGACATTGAACAAACCAAAAGGACAGAAATCTTACATGTTTTGCCCTCTTGGATACCAGACTTTGTATCTGGCCAAGCTGAAAGACAGCTTCCACAGAAAAGGGATCTATGCCCCAGTAGGACTGGAAGTAAGCGACACACTGACACACAATGCCTACTTATGATATTGTTATAAATGCTCTCTGAGAACGCCTGCCCTTTTTATGATCTTTGGTGGAGCTCCTTCCAGACTACCACAGGAGCTGCAAGGAAAAGAGTAAAGTTAGCAATGAAGTATTTTTCTCTGAAATCTGCAGTGACAGGGACAGTGAACTGGAAGTACATACACTGATCAAATCCTGCCTGGAATACTACAACTATGCAAAACGTTGGTGCTGGATCAAGTAGAATTACAGGAGCTTATGACACAAAAAAATCCTCTCTCAAATACCCCAATAGTAAGAAGCTAGTTATAAATCTACTGAATTTCATATTCACTTCTAGATCTGTTCGCTGATGGTCTTGGTAAAAACACACGACTGTACAAGCCATTCATGGAGAACATGACTAATGTCACATATGAGATCCTTGGTGTCAAAGGAACCAAACCATCATAATAAAGCTGTAAAAGGATCTGCAGGAAGCAGAACTGAATGGTGACTGAAAACATAATGGGCACTAATACACCCAAAGAATCAAATTTTGTGTCTATGAATACTAGAGTGCAATCTATAGACAACAGCTTAGACAGACTATTTACTCTTAACTACTAAGGTCATGTCTAGCCACTAAACTTTAAAAGAGCTTGTTCACTTTTACTGCCCGTGTATCTGAAGCAAGGTCATGTAAGAATTTATACAGCACTTGTGTTAATTTACGTAGAAGGACAAATTTGTGCTATTTGACCTATGCCTCAGTTCACTAAAGAACTGAAGAGTCTAAAAAAGACAGCCTTCACACTTTGTATTGTCACAAAGAATTAACAGATCTGACTATTTTATAGATCAAGATGGCACTTCATGTTAGTAACAATCTAAAGGAAGCACTAAGACATTAATAAATCTATGAAGACTTCTTTTTTAAATATACTATATTCCTCCAGATCACTTCAGCTTTTTGCTTATGAAATTGGTACTCTGAATTCTGTAACTTTAAAAGAACTGCAGTGGCTGGTATCCTTTAATGAGTATCCTTTACTGAGTGCTTCAGTTCCGTAAAGCTGTGTTTTGGATTACACTACCTAGATTGTTATTACTATCACAACCCCTTCTATACAATTTTCTTGCAACAGTCATGAACAGATGTTAAATAGGATAATGAATTTAAGCTACTTACTAGAGACCAAATGAATAGTGGTGATTGATTACAGAGATTTTATGATTTTTAAAAGATAAACAAAAAGAGTAACACCAAATACATATTTTAAAAGAAAGGGAAAAAATATAGAACATTATGACTGGAAGGGCTAAATCTGATTAAATTATTTTACCAGAAAACTTTCCTGAAGTTTGCATGAATATCCATGCTATTCTTCATTGAACCATATTTTTTACAGAACCAATCTGTAAGTTACTTTTTATACATACCCCTTTCAAAGGTACTTTGAACGCAATAAATCTAGTTCCAGGTATAGGCTGTCCAACTGGTGTCAAACTCCGCCATCTGTAATGAAACAAATATTTATTGTTAAATATCTCCAGATGACATGATTCAACAGACAACACCCACAGCTTTATGAAAAACTTTTTTTTAAAAAAAATTTCCTCTTAAAATTGTGGTAAAACAAAACACATAAAAATTATGTTCCTTTAAAATTATAAGTTATTTCAAACTATGTTAATTATCTTGCAAATACGAGCCAAATCTGGTGCCGCATTTCACATACTTTGAATATAATAGTTACCTGAAACTTCTGCAAGAAAAATATGATAGTTTTATTTTTTCCTGTGGTGCACCATGCAACTACGAGCATAATATATTAACAGTTAGATTTCCAAACAGAAGGATCAAATAGTTCCTAGAATTCCCTGACCACATAAGCAAGCAACTGTAACTGATTGTGCACAAGTTTGAAAATATGACCAATTCAATCCTGATCTGCAACTAAAATATTGTTTTAAATCCATCTACATTAGTAACCTGCCTGCTTTACCAAGAAACTAAGATCTTTTTAGGAGAACTATAAAAAATTGTTACTATGTATTTGAATAAAAACAACAGATCAGCATTATTTTGGGATAACAGAAACAGGGAGCTGCCTAAAAGATGCTGGAAGAAAATAAACAGAATATTGCTACTACACTGATTAGGGCAGAAGCTTATTTAGCACAATACACAGTTTAAAGAAAGATATTTTTATTGTTTGGAAGTCTAAAGTCAGGAACCATGATAAAATGAATCTTTACTCTCCTTAGAGCACCACCACAAAGAAAATACTTCTTAGAAATAATTGCTGTTATCATACGGTAGAATTAAATCCCCAAATCTGCAATTATTCCATTAAATGGTTTCAAGGTATCATCAGGACATTTGAAAACAGTCTTTTTCCTTCTTCAAATTCCAAAATTCTTCTTCAAATTAAAAAAAAATCCTCTCCTCAGAAAAGTAGGACATTTACAACCAAGTGGCACCAATGTAAAGCAAAGCAGATGAGTTAGGTTCAACAGGTTAAGAAGTATTGTCCTATTACAGTTGGTGGAAATTTTTCAACTTGGCTAAACCGGACACCTTTAAAAAGTTATCACAGGCTTGCATCAATCATTCAGTTGACAATGAAATGCAAAATTTACTTCCATTAAAAATACACAGCTGCTACATTTTGCAAATGTGTTTACTCTGTAATACACTGCCTTTTCAAGGAAACATTCCTGACTGAACGAACTTTCTCTTCGTATTTTGAAAAATAGAGAGAATAATTCATTACACCAAAACTTAGCAAAAATCACCTACTAATGTGAAAACTTGTTGCAAGACTCAAAACACTAGTAATTCCATGCCCACAAAGAAGTGGTATTCACAAATTCTACACTGTACTGAAAAAAGCTCTTGATAGATCATATTTCAGAGATTTCAGGTTTTTAAGAAAGTATGAAAAACTTGACCTGAAGAAGCAAACAAGTTAATCAGCATATTAGTTTTGCCTTTAAAGAGGTAATTTACTAAATTTAGGACTTCTATTTCTTCTCCTCATGTGAGGACAAATTATTTCTATGACCTCAGAAGATGTAGATGGATGACTTAAAATCTACATCGCCTTCTTCCATTTCCACCTCAACTGTTAAAATACAAAATATTTTTTATAAGAGTCTTTAACACTGGCGCCCATTCACTTACAATTTTCTGAATTAATGCTTAAATTAATCTCTCCCTTTAAAGGAAGCATCCAACAGCCTCTAGATTTCTTTCTGATTTCCATAAAACCACAGAAATTATAAAATAAACTGAATATTTCATTTTAAAGTAGTCTAACCACCAAGTATTCTGCTTTGTTCACAATTCCCATATGGGGCCATAACAAAAACTAAATGTTGGCTAGCAAAATGGTCAATAAAATATGCATAATTGTTCTTGTCATAGTATATAAATAATAACATTACCATTCATAGATGCTTGGAAGTAACAAGGGAAATACTTATAGCATGGTAACCAGAAGCATAATCGATACTTATAGTGTAGACTTACAAATGCTTTATTTAATGGATAACAAATGAAGTAACAAAGGAGTAGTAGTAACTCATCATTAGGAAAGCTGTTGCAAATAGCTGTCATGTAGAAGACTGACACAAGGTGAGAAGGCGTAAGGGCAAGCTAGACATTAAAACACTGAAAGACGTTTGAAATAAAACCTTTTCACTAAATCCTAAATTACTGCAGGAACTTTATACTTCATAATTGCAATGAGCGAACAAAACCAGACTCCTGCTTCAGGTATTTCCTTAGCTTAGGACAGTTGATTACAGGGATAAAAAAAGAGCACATTCTCAATCACCATAGTTTGAAAAGCATTGCTCAAAAAATTACAGATTGGGTATTACAGAAGCATTCTAGCTTGAGAAGTCTTCCTAAGTGAATTTTTAAGCTTGTAAACTTTGGAGTCTGGTTGTTGTATACTAGCTGTAAATTATGGAAACAAAAATTTCAGACTATGTTCCATTTATTCTAGTTTTAGATAAACTGTATATGAATCATTCACGAACATATATGCATACGAAAAGATCACAAACAGTGCAAAAGGACTGGAAATATTACCAATGCTAACAAACCCCACAACATCATTAAATATCTTAGTTGCAAGAAGTGCCCAGTTAAAAAAAAAAAAAATAAACAAAATCTACAGGCTAAACTGTGATATCTGCTCTGCGCATACTTTATCTCATTCACTTCATCTTGGAAAGGTCCTAAATGCTGTGAACCTTATTTAGATGTATATTTAATCAGAACTACTGTTAGAATTAATGACAAAGTCAGGTTTAATACCAGCTACTGCCTCTTGCCAATTTACGTAACTCTGGAAATTACATGCCTTTATTTAAAAAAGTAAAAAAAATAAAAAATAAAAAAAAAGGAAATACTCCTCCTGCTTTTGCTCTTACACTTCCAAATACAATTAGAAAAAGGACTGTACCTTGAGATACAGAAACTAGCATAGCAAAGGCTGTCATAGAGACAAACCAAACATGAATGCAGCATTTTTTTCTTCCATCCAGTTCAATTATTCTTTGGTTTTACCTCTACCAATAAAATGTATGAAATGCTTTACAAAAGTAGGACTTAATCTGACAGCCAGCCATATTCACTCTACATGTTTAGAAACATTTTGAAGGGAGGCAGAAGTCCCAACCACAAAAGACCAATTACCTTACGTAGTAAGACAACCTAAAAGATGCCATAAATTAGAAATTCAGGTATTTTTTAACCTGCTTTCTCATGGAAAACCATGATTATCATAAATATGAGCAATCAGGAGCCAGTAAGAAATGATTTTTTAAAAAAGGCCTAAAAATCTTATTTTCTGTCATTAGCATGTAAAAAAGGCTTTGTAAAAATTCTGACCTTTTTTTTTTCAGATTAAGGGATTGACAGAACAATGCATCAGAATTTCAGTTTGTCATCAGATGTTAATAAACTTCAGGCTTTTATTCTCTCATATTTAAAGCTGTTTAAATCCTTCCAGAAATAAATCTGCATAATCAGCAAGAAACTTGAAAGCTGCTGACAGTTCTATGGTAGAAAATAAACTGAAGGCACTCTTCATCAAAATATATAAAGGGTAGGTATTCCATGTTAGCTTTAAAATTATATTTAAAAAGGAAATGTCAGCATGCGGCTGCAGAACTAAAAAATATCTCAAACTAAGACCAGTAGAAAACAGTAGATTGAAATTAAGTAAAGGTCAGCTAAGGAAATTAATTCAAATTTGTTCTGTTGCCAACAAAGGAATCTGGTTGGGAATTACAGATAACAGGGACTAAAGAAAGTAAAACTCTGACAGAAGTCTAGATAAAGGCAGAAATGACCAAAGACAAGAGAGCGGCAGGTGGTCACATAAGCAGGACATTCATGAGCAGAGGCTGAAATAAACATTTTAACAAATATGAATAAGAATTGTGACACATGATTTGTGTTCTGCTTGAATGTAAGTAACAGAAGACAGCCAGGAGTCAAAGGTGTTGACACAAGACTTGGCACTGTCATCATTCCTGTACTGATGACCAAAAGGTAATCAAAGCTTGAGCAAAAAACATGTTGGACATGAAGCAGCTGAAAAGATGGCAGGAAGAGTTTCTTAGAAGAGGCAGTGGTGTCCTAACGAGACACAGACGTGAAATTTATTTCTATGTCTAGAAATAAATCTAGGCAGTTGCATCAAATAGCTCTGTCCATAGAGCCAATAGCATTTACATTAGAAAGATACTATGATAAGAATCTAAAATGAAATGACAGAAATTCAAAGAAACACTGCAGCTTCCCAACACAAATAATAGCCAGAAGAAGGCATATCCAGGAAGAAACTGAAGTCTGAGAACTCTACAAAACACTACCGTTGTCAAACTGCAGATAATCTAGGTCAGCATACATAAAGCAAACTATCATCTTAAGATCTGTAATATTTTTGGTCCTGTCACAAAACAAACTCCCTTTAGAATCTCAAGAAGTGTGTAAAAAGAACTTCAAATCAAACTCTTAAGTTTGTACAAGAATAGCTATGATAACCTTTTACTGGCCTAATGTGGTAATTCATTTTTTTCTGAATTTTAAACTATCCAAAGCCACAAAACCCCCTAAATTTCGCATGTTCAAACATAAAAGTAATTAAGAGACTACAGCACCTAAATAAAAAGTGACATGTTCTGCACACAATACATTTTCAATTACAGCTTTATTTTTCTAAGTTTTCAAACAGGTAATCAATCCATGGACTACAGAGAGATCAAGGCCTGAAAGTTAACAAAACATATAAATTAACAATTATTTTACTATTTAGCTTTTGCTGCTCCCACTTCCCTATCATGTTCATCTTCATCACTCCCCAACTACCACCACTTACCTTAAAACACAGGCAGAATTTTGCCTGCCATTCTAAATAAAAGAATTGGGCTTTGCTTGAGAAAAGTGTTGAAATCAAAACAAAAAATAATTCTCCTTTCCCTCTGAAATTTCTGTGATGCTTGAATGACTTCCTGTTAAATACAATTGCTACTGATACTAGAGACTCCAGACAGCTAATCTGTGAGAGGTTTTTAAGTCTAGTTTACATGGAAATGTATTAGTCTGCTTGTCCTTTCTAATTTAAATGAAAAACAAGCATGTTTTATTGTCTTTTTCTTTAATCTAAACATTTCAGATATATTCAGTAAAACAACAGAAACTAGCCTCATGTATCCAATAAAAGTTTTCAAGATATGTGACCTAGATTAACACATGAATCCAGCAGCCATATGCTTTGAAAGGCAGCAACCAGTGAAATGGCCTCTGTTGCAGGATAAAAGCAGAAGAAAAAAAAAAAAAACCAAAACAACAAAAACTTAAAAAACCCCCAAAACACTTTTAGAAAACAATCAGCTCCCAAACCAAGCAACTAAGCATCATCAACAGGGCCCACATAGCAGCCTCCAGCTTCAAGCAGGATAACAGAAGACATTTTAGAAACGCCCATGATATAGACAAGTTTACAGTAAATTTGAGTAAGGCAAAATTCAGAGTTCATTCTGAAACCTTCTTTAGTTAAGTTCAAAGGCATGTTGAACACCAAGGTAATAATCCAAGCAGAGAACACTATAATAGCTATATTTTGCATACATCTTGCAATCAAAACAAAAAAAAGGCAAAAAAGTGATAAAAAATTTATGTAAGCTTTGAAACACACAAAAATATGTACCAATGAACTGCAAAATATCTTACTATTTACTCTATGATTTTTTTAGAAGAAAAATAGTATGCTTCACATAAAGATAATATGTACATTTTTAATCTATATAACAGAGCTACTAAGTAACTCATAGGTACCATACAATGGAACCACTGAATTGGAAATAATTTGAAAGATTCATGTCTTAAGTTTGTCAGATCTCAATGACAGAGTTACACAAAAATACAGAGCATGGCAAACTGCCAAGAGATATCCTACAAACTCTTTATGGCAAACACTGGTCTTTCTAAAGGATAAACACACTTCAGACTGCTTATGAAACTGATGTTTACATTAGTATATGCTAAAAAGAGGAATAAAACCCTCTGTACTGTAATACCTATACAGAGTAATTATGATATTTCTCCATATTATTTTCCAAGCGGCTTCCGTACCTCTCTAGACAGTCAGTACTAATCTGCTGAAGAAAAGATAGCTGTACAAAGACCATGACATGCTGTCAAGATAGAACACATACTGAACGGGTCAAAACCAGAAGGAAGAGAATGTAGCTCTTAATCATCTGTTACTACATAGATGTCTCACTTTGCTTTTCTTCACCCCCTGTAAGTGGGATACAAGTAAGTCTTAGCTTGTGAAAAACAGTGTGGCTATAAAGCATGGGAGAAATGTTTCCTGACTGTGCCAGGAAGTAGAACACTTACAGTACTGTTATCATTAGCTGGGTATTATAAGAAGTAATTTCTCTCCATCCCACACTTTCAAGTGCAAATGTTCTATGCCTGATGGTAAGGGGCACTTTTACTTTACAAATAAACTCTCACCTTATGGTATCTCTTCTCTCCCATTCACCCTTGAACATGCCTAGTCAGTTCTGCCACAGTATTTAATGATCCTGTCTAAATGAAAATGCTGATGCTTTTAAGTCTGCATAATAATTTGCAGAAATTATTTGCAGAAATAATTTGGCTTTGTCTTTATAATAAAAAGATCCCACTGCTGGTATTTTTTTATACCATTTAAGGGAAACATGCAAGGTGACATTTCTGCCAGTGTTTTTCAGAACTGAATTTGAATTTATGAAATTATACCCACAGTAGGATTTTGAACCCTGAAGCACAAACATACATAAATCTGTAAAAACATCACAGTATTTTATGACTGTTTGTTTTGTAACTTGAGCTCCTTTTACTGTATGATGTTTAAAACATCATAGTATGCAATTACTGAAGGACAATACTATTTCAGAAAGTGTGAAGAACCAGAACTTGACTCCCTGGTGGAAATGACATTGCAAACTGTCACTGGAATCCCTCTCTTATACTGATGTCTCATGCTGTAACAGAGTTACTTCTCCAGCACTACTTTCTAGGACTGAGACTGCAATGAACACTGTACACCTTAGCTCTGCTCCTAGATATTACTGAGAAAAAATAAACACTTTCAGCTATGAAGGAATACAGGAAGAATATATCTTGCTTCTAGTGTACCCCCTCCTCTCACTGCTGGAGCAAAAATGGTGCAAATACCATCAGATCAAACATTCACCTAACCCAAACATGGGTTAGGTGACAGTGAGCTAAGAAGAACAAGGTACAAGACCAACACACCCAGTAGCATCATTCGCAATAAATATCACTTTGATATTACTTTAAATACATCCAAAGGTGCTGATATCTAGCAAGGTTGTGCAATGCTAAGGCACAACTCTTACATAAAGGCAACTTTAATTATGTTGCTGACAGTATTGTAGAAGGTGATAGTAATTAGCTGACCAGTTGAAAAGAGAATCAACTTTTTTTGTTTAGCTGCACTACTCCTAGCTGATTATAACTTAAATGAACCTCAAAGTTATTCTATTGCTTTAATTAGCAGAACAGAATTTGGATTGAGACTCTAAGAACTATATAAAGAATTGAGGCAGTAACAGATAATCTAAAAAAAGTCTGTAGTGTGGCTTTCGTTTGTCAACTGCAAAGTTTCTCTTGCAGTATCATTAAAAGCAACACAGTTACTGTTAGACTTCTTGCTGTTATAGTACTGTGATATGATCAAGGCTGTACTTCCATAGTATGCTACCATCTAGACTGGTCCCTACACTAGAGTACCACAATCTCACTTCTGCCAACAGCTATTTCTGGGGCCAGTAAGTTGCATGCGCAGGACACTCAGGTTAAAATTAGTTTTTCTTAAATCCTCTTCCAGCATTCACTGCTATTTTTTCCTGGTGTACTAAACTAATCACAGTGAAAGACTATAACATATTGTGCTAGCACAAGGATGACATCAATATATTGCTGCATGAGATCGGGAGACTGACAATTCCTTAAAATCCTTTACTGCCAAAACCCCGATACTGTAGATGTCTAGCCTTATTTGTTAAAATTCTCAAAAAGTGAGTTTCTGGAGAAGCTGAAAGCACTTCAGTATCATGAACTCCGTCACATGGTAGCACAAACTTCATAACCAATTACTCCACAGTAGATGTTTCTCCCCTTGAAAGGTACACAGCTGTTTCCAATCACAGAAGCCAAAGTACAGTCCACTGCTTCTCCCATACTTGAGAAATGCATGTAGCCTGAAAGCTCCAGTTCAAATGCAAGGGGAAAAAAGAAGGGAGAAACGAACACTTGATTCTCTATGTTTTAGTAATAATGTCTCAATCTGGCAAAACCAAGGAGGACAGTTATTCTTTTCAGGCTTTCTGCGCTACTGCTTGCAAACCTAAACCAGGTTAGCTCAATTTTGTCCAACTTTTAACTGAAATTTCATAGACACTTTCAGTGAAAGACAAACTTAAATAGCTTTTCTTAAATTTTATTCTAATCTCTGATTTTGTCAGCTATGAAAACAAACTCCTAAATTTCATGAACTCATTTTGAAAATTTCTTCAACTTTTGTTTCTATTTATTGCTTTTAGGCTAACAGATTTTGCAGGAAACCATGCTTTTTGTATTTTATTGCTCCTCCTCAGAAGGTTCCCCTGAAACCAGGACAACATCAACCTTGCCTCAAATAACGTAAGAACTGAAGTTCTTGTCCCATTACAGTGTGCCTTTATACCTCAGCCCGCTCTCCTATTGAAGAAGTTTGTACTGATGTCAGCAGTAACACATGGCTTAAACTTCTAAATTTGGATGTCCTTTTTCTTCTTCCCAGTAGAGCTGGAGAACTGATAGAACTGTATCTGTTCTGTGGTCTCCATATGCACTCCCAATCAAGACATCAGAAAGCTTGTATAATGCCATTTGGAGTTTTTTGATTATTTTTGTTATTATTTTAATTATTTAAACATTTTTGTAGTCCTACTGTTAAAAACAAAACCAAAGGATATTTCTGGACCTGAATCCATAAAAATATTCCTTGTTCACATGCATCAACCCCCTGCTCCAATCTTATCAGCTCTTCCTCCACTCCTGGTAGCAAACATCTGAGTAGTCAGAAAGATAGACTATTCCCCATTTCCCCAGTGTATGTACCTGAGAATAAGGTTAGGAAGAAGGGACTGTATCTGGCTGATGAAGGAGAAGTGTTCACAGACAGGTCGAAGCATTATACTCACCTGGGGGATGAAGGGCTGGGTTGTTCCTGTTTTGGAGTAGATACCTACCTTACCTCGCTGTAGGTGGTGAAGATGTTTGTGACAAGAAAGCGACTGGGGCAGTCAGTGCCCCTTCTTTGTGGGCAGGGCTGTGCCCGCTCCTGCCTCTCGCTTAGCGTGAGGAATACTTACCCATCGGGGATAGTATTCTTCTTTACCATGCTGAAAGCAGGAGCAGGCAGAGCAGGAGACAGCGGTGAAAGTGGGCACTGCAGCAAAGGAGAGAGAACCGCGCAGTTAACACGGTGCTAATCTCTTTCTCCATCAGTGGGCCTTTTCACAGGGCTGAGACTCAAGTAAAATAAACCAAGCAGTCAGCTGGGGCTTGAAGCCATCCTGAAAAAGTTCTGCAGCTTGCATGCTAGCCTATTTTCTCCACCGCTACAGCATGACAAGAGGGAAATACAACTCACCTCTCCCCTCCAGGAGATCAAACGAAACCGAGAGGAGAGGCAGCAGATTTCTAACTCTAGCAGCAGGGCTGCAGAGATGAAGATCTTCCTGGCAGCCCCTTCCGTCCCGCTCCTGTGGTTCGGAGCGGTCTGTTCTGCCTTTGTGCTCCCACAGCTAGAACTCGTCTCAATGAAAAGAAGATCCAAGCAGCTGCAAGAGGCGAGGCCGGCACCTCAGCAAGGGAAGGACCATGACCTGCGCCACTCTAACCTAGACGGGTCCGCTCCCGCTAGATCCTGGGCAGCGTCGCCGCCCGCCGATCTCAGTGGGAACAGGGCAGGGAGAAGGGCGAGGGGAGCTGTCCCCCAGCGCGGAGGGCCCACGTCCGCCGCTCCAGAGAAGACGCTTGAGGATGGCGCAAGGCTCTCTCCTCAAAGCCACATGCCCCCGAGATCGCGGAGAGCCCAGGGCAGGACCGGCCTCCGAGGCCGGCTCGAGGCATTTCTTTTTAGCAGGAAGCAGCTGAGCTCAGGGGATGAAAAAAAGAAAGAGACCGGGGCAAAGGATTGGGGGGGAAGGGAGGTCGCGGCCCGACTACGCGGGGCCGGGCAGCCGGCTATCGAAGAGGGATGGGCTGTGCGGAGAAGGGCGCAGGCTACAGCAGGAGTCGGAAACAGGGGAAGGCTCGGACGCCGGGGAGGCGGGGCGGGGAGGACCGGGGCTGCGGGTGGCCCGTACCCTGACAGGATTTCCCTTGCAGAGGAAGGTTGTGGCGAGACAGAACGTTCCCGAAAGGGTCCGGACTGCGCCTGTGCAGCAGCCGGCCGGCTTGCCGGGGTGGGCAGTGCGCCTGCGCCTCTGGAGCCGGGCCGGCCAGCACAGACCACGCCTGCGCGAAGCGGAGCGCTGGGGGGCCAAGAGAACCGCCCCTCAGACGCAACGTGAGGCTGGCCAATAGGATGGCGGGGGGCGCTCTACGCGTGCGCGGCCTCGTGAAGGGGGCGGGGACAAGCCTAGGCGCATAAGGAAAAAAGTCTTTACTGTAAGGGTGGTGAGGTGCGGGAATGGG
>WYDI02014567.1:0-25351 GCA_009867235.2 Psittacus erithacus
CTTCTCCAGGCTGAACAGCCCCAACTTTCTCAGCCTGTCTTCATACGGGAGGTACTCCAGTCCCCTGATCATCCTCGCAGCCCTCCTCTGGACTTGGTCCAACAGTTCCATGTCCTTTTTATGTTCAGGACACCAGAACTGCACACAATACTCCAAGTGAGGTCTTAGGAGAGCAGAGTAGAGGGGCAGGATCACCTCCTTGGACCTGCTGGTCATGCTCCTTTTGATGCATATTGATTTATCGAAAGCATTAGAGAGAAAAGAATTCAAAAAAAGAACAGGCTAATATTCATATTTTCTTTAATATCATTTTCATACTCTAAATTAGATCCTACTTGTCTCAGGCCCCTTCTCCACTGCTTCTGGATGAAGCAATCTAACCCCTTGTTTCTGTCTCACAGTGCTCTAAATCTGATTTTGCTGGGTTTCTTTTTACCTATCTTGTTCCAAAACTCTTCCTCTGTCCTTGAACACCTCAATCAGCCTGGTACAATTTAAACTTTTAAGATGGAGATGAAATTTCAGCAGTGGATTTGGAATATTTGATCATCAGCAGTTGAGTTAGAATCACTGTTTATGTAAGTAGAGAGAAGTAAAATCCTTCAAGATTGAATTAAATTTTTTCCTGTGTTGCAGAAAGTGTGACTGAATGTGTATATAAAGTGTCGAAAATACTAGTTAGAATCATAAAGACATCTCCCACACTTTTTCAGTCTGAGACACAAACCTGCAAAATCCGCTCCTGTCATTTTTAATTCCTTTTGAGGATTCCCTATTCAAGTTAAATATCAGGTGCAGTCCCATTGTTGGTTGTGAAGGGGTGTTAGAATCTGGGGTATGGCTGTTTTTTCCACACGAGCTGTAAGAGGGGTCTTATCTGGGTTGGTGACTGCCAATAATAGATAGTGAATACTGGAATGGGATTTTGGTAAGAAAAAAATACCAAGTTCACAAGTACATTTGTAAGCAAATGCACTTTTTCAAGTAACTAAAGCCACTTGTTCTTGGGTTTTGGGCCTTGCCCTGTGCCTCTGAGTTCTGCAGCACTGAAGGTGCCTGTCTATTGTGTCTTGTCACTTGAATATTTCTGAGTGGTGAGCTCTACATTGGTTATCATCATGTATTTCCATACAGCGCAGCAACTAAGCAATACTACAAAGCCAAGCTAATCTTCAAGGATGACTAAACCCTGCCTGAGGACACACATATGAAATGAATATCAAAATGACTTGTCTGTTCTGTCAGTAGATAAGGAGTATGCATACATATCCTGATAAAAAAAAACAGTCTCAATGAGCCTCTTCATCTGGAGTATTCCAAGGATACTGAAATTGAGTCTCTTGATCCTTTCATCTGATGTAAGAGTGTTACAGTAATAACAATAGAAGAATAACCACCATTTGTTGCAGTGGACTCCAGAATCAACTATTCCTTCCTCTCTCAAGCATTCTGTTCTCCCTGCCTGTTTTTTATGGGAAGCCTTTTGTTTATGGAGAGCTGTCAGATGGAAGGGGACTGATGTCTTGATCCTGGTCTCTTGAGCACTCATTCATGATTGCTCTAATCTAGTCTATAAAAACAGCTGTGCTGTGGCATTTCTGCACAGAGAAATCACAGAGATGGCTGAGTAAGAGCATATAAAGTTCGTGGAAATCCAGAAAGGAAAGTCTAAGATGAAACAGAGGATCTAAGGGCAATTTCATATGGGTTTTTTCCTATATTGATTATGTTTGATAATGTTTATTTTTATCCACACTTATGGTTGCTCTGGACCCACTATATAATCAGGACAAATTCATGTGCAGTCACACAGAGTTATTTTTACTGAAGCATACAAAGGTGTGTAATTTTTGCTATATAAAGAATGCTAAATGACAGGGCTTTTCAGTGTTGGGGTGTTTTTTTCCCAGAATGTGCTAATGACCAAATATACGCACAATGTTCTGGAGAAAACAAAGGAATACACAAGTATTAAATACTAGCAGCTGCTCTGTTCAGGCTGCAGCCACATGCTGGCCTGTTTTATAAAAATTAATTGGAAAAACTTCCACACAAAAGTAATCATCCTACTTGAATTTTTAAGAGCCAATTTAAAATGTTTTACTTTCAGAAGAATGACTTCCTGCAGAGTTCAGATCTATGTTGTTGTAGAAATACCTGCACTATATTGCCAAAGAGCATGAAATCTAAAGCTCAAAGTGATTGCCAGAAATCCATCAGTGCTAACCGAGTCCTTTCTGGAAAGTCAAAACAAATTAATATTGATCATAAAGGATAAATTTTCTCTAAATATCCCTAAAATCTTTTCAGCATGGAAAGCCTGCAAATTATTTTTCCTTTTTGTTCTTGCTCCAGTGTTCAAGGAAAAAGATTTTATCTTTGTTATAGAAGCAGGGGGGTAATTGCGAATTAGAACAGATGAGCTTAATGGATTTGTATATGGAGCATGAGGTAGGCTATCTTGCCCAAACTGGAAAATATAAACATTATTTGTCCCATGCAATACCCTTGTATCTACATTATGGGATCTTGATTGTGTCCCTATTAGTCTTTCACTTTTTAGAACAAATAATAACCCATTCACATTGATCTTTCACAAGCAGACCATAAATTTTAAACTGCTAATCATTTTTGCTTATCTGCTTTAGAGGGTACCTTCAGTTTTCCTGCATTTTTCAGTTGTGTATGAAGCTTTTTCATAGACCAGATGCATTTGTGAAGGATTTTTCTCTCTTGTGAAGGATTTTTCTCTCTTGTGAAGGATTTTTCTCTTTATGTTTCTCTATATGCATGAACGTGTATCTAACCATATGTATAACATTCACCAACAAATCATTTGCCCAGTTACTGAGGATGTGCCTTTGTATTTTTAAGATTAAGATGAAAATGAGTAGTCAGCAAGGACATAGATTAACTGGCAAACATATCAGCTTCAATAAGGACACTTTTTGTTAGTGCTCCCCCCCAGTCCTTGTAATTCAAAATAATCAAAAATCCTTGTGGGATGTATTTTGTAATCTTTGGAACATAATAATATATTGCTAAGGTTTATTTTTCTTTTACTGGTTTAGCAGTAAATACTTTCTCACGGGTGTCAAGCACCTTGATGCATAATGTGATTTGAAATGAGATTATTTAAAGATTACTTGTCAGGAACATTTGTACTTTTCTGCCTCAATTTGAGACTTTTGGCATTGTATGTGTTTTATATTTAGCATCTTAACATTTTTCACTAGCTCATTCTTCAGTCCTTCACTACAAAAATGGAATGGCCTCTATTGAGCTAGAGGTTTTATTTTGGCCATGTTAGATGTCATGTTTGCTTTTCAGTATTGAAATCTGCACTTCTTACTTCTCTTCTTTTTCCTAGCCTGAAAGCAGGGGATATTTTGTTTGGAATTCTAGTGGCAAAAAAAGTCAGCGAACCCCACTGACAACAGGTTTTTTGTAACACAAAACACAAGTTTAGTGTTGACAGATTGTCCAGGTAATCATGTAGAGGAGACTAGGTAAAGCTATGTGAATAGCGTCACACTCTGCTTTGAATAATAATCACAGCTGCAATGACCCATAGTTGAGGTTAACAGAAAGGAACACATGAAAGAAAGACCTGGTGGACTGACAGTTTGGTACTGAAGGCTGCCGAGATCTCAGCTTGAGAGATAAAGTGTAACTATGAAGCAGCCATGGCAGAGCTGTGAATCTCCCTCTCCTGGCATTAGTAAATGCTGCAAACAATGGATTCTTGTGCAGATATCCCTTTTGTACTGTTCTCACATTTTCTTGTTGCTGTAGTCTTATAAATGGGAGTACCACTTCAAGGTCTAAGAAACCACTGACATCTGATAGTTATGTCACTCACATATGAGGAGACCTTGCCTCACCTATGTCTTTTCAGCAAGCCACTTAAATTGACCATGTGTTGGTTCTCATATCTACTGATGGGATTGTAATGCTCAGGAATTTTGTTCACTAACATTGGTGGCTATGCACCATCAAGGCATTCAGTAGTCTACAGCTGCCTCAAACTAAAGAATCTTGACTTTCTGTAACTGGAATAGACCACACAAAGCATGTTTATTTGATCAGCTCTTTCAGAAGTGTATGTGCCTACAAAGATGGTGAGATTCTTCCTGTGCATATATGCTGTCTTAGCTTTTGATATCTGTCCCTGATTATTTCAGTTCCTTATGTTTTGGTCATTTAATCATGTCTTCTGGAACATAGTGCTCTGTTCTTTACAAAACTCTTCTCTGAGGCTTGCATACATAGACATAGCAACTGGCTTTTAAAAGAAGCAGTATGATTTGCAGCATATATCATAAGGCAGAAAAAACCCCCAAAAAACATATTGAGAGACAGATGCTACCCCAGATATCAAAGTTTTCATTTCTGGATACTGGCTTTTTAATCTGTGAAACTTGTGCTTTTGTCTGAACACTTGCTGCTCACTCAAGAAAATAACTGGTTGTACCATTTAATTTAGGGAACCATTCAATTTGGGAAAAAAGTCATTGTGTCTGTTCATACAAACTGAAAGCGAAAGGATTGTCTTCTCTTAAGGGTTCATTCAGGCAGTATGTATTTTTATATACATCAGGTTACATCATTATCTTGACTTAACAGCTAAATTGAGCCATGTGCTTAAATAATCTTCATTCTAGTCTTCTTTGCCTTAATTTGTTGTTCTATTGTCATGAACATTAGTTTATGTGAATGGACTGTCAGTATGTATGAATAGAAGATTCTTCACATTTTGATGTGTTGAAATAGAAAGCAGATGTTAGAAATATATGTTTGTCATTTGGTGAGAGTATTTTCTGTATCCAACATTTAATTCAAAGGAGAACTTAAGGGACTGGAGGCTGATGCTTGACCAACCAAATTTTGAGTTGACAGTTCCATAATGGAATTAAAGAAAACCAGGAATGTGTGTGTTATCTCCTGGTACTTAATGAAATAAGCAGCATGCAGCTGGCCGAGGTTTCTATTCTAAAATAAGAAGTGATTTCTCTTTTTGCTTACCATTAGGATTTCCCATTCTTCCACTTACTTCTGGAGACTTGGACCTTTTCTTTGGAATACATACCCTGTCCAAATTGGTTTACAAAATATTCCTATCTGGTCACTTGTAAATCAAGGTGTGTGAACTGGGGAATACTGTTGAGAATTAAGGATTCCTCCAAGCAGTGACTACCAGCATCAGTTCCCACTATGGGAAGTGGCAGTTTTGCAAGTGAAAGGCTGCATTGTACATAAAGGGAAATGGCAGAGTCAAGATTCTGCGTACGTGAATGGTAACCACAGGAGTGACTTACAAATCTTAATATGCAACAAGATTTTTATTAAAATAACAGCAGAATAACACATTTAATAACCCTTCTCTTTTTAAAAGTGTATTTGGATTCTGAAAGCACTCCTGCCCTTAAACAGCACACTGCCTTTTAAACCCACATATTGAGTGACTTTGTACTGACTCACTATTTAATTGTTCTACCAAAAGCATTTTCTGAGGCTGAGAGCTACGTACCAGGCAAGCATCTTAAATCGAGTTGCATAACTTTAGCTATTATGAGTTATGCACAGCAATAACCAGGGCAATAAATACAGTGAGAAAAGCTATGCTTTTACTGCAGGCCATTTTTTTTGGAGTTCTTTTTCCAGACATAGTGCAAGGAGAAATAATCTGTTATTTTCTCAGCACACTTTCCTGTTTTTCATTCCATTCGCATTTTTCTCAAATGCTTTTTTTCTACCACAATTCATCCAGCAACCATTCCTCCCTCTTTCCTTCTATTCCTGTCATTTTAATCTCTCTTGCACTTACCTATTTTTAGGGGAGTTGTAAGTACAGAAGAGCATGTAAATACTCATTCTAGCACACCTCTTTTTATTTTGTATGCCTTTCAGTGGGGGTTCAGCCTACATTTTTGTCTTAGGTTCTCAAGCTTCAAATCATACAGACCATGGAGAAAAATTGTTGATATGTGTTAGGTAGGAACTAGGAAGAAATATATGAGCCCATCGTGTGTGTATCACATAAGCAGTGAGTTCAGTAGAGATTTATTCCAGTGGTAGCACCAAGACACTGAAAAATAAGAAGGTGAAGAAATGCTGGCAAATCTAGTGTCGTAGATTTGAGTACTGTTTTATCATCATGATGAATCGCAGCATCGAAATATGGAGATGCCAGGAGCTAACCACACTGTGTTTGCATAACTCTACTGGAAAGGACAAGTGACAAAAGCATGTATAATGGCAATTTTCTCCTGTAATTGTAAGCAGGAGATAATTCCCTGTGGTTTGTTCTCTTCTTTACTGAGCCCTGCTGACAACATTGCACAATGGCATTTCTATAGCTAGGTTGTAACGTGGTCTAGTTAATCCTGAGGACTAAAGTGTAATCAAGTGCTGCATCAATCCACAGGGAATTAATTCAGAAGGTTTCTTGCTCAGAGCCTGGAGCTATGTCAGTTGCTGCCATGTCCTGTTACGGCATATGTTTAAGATGGTGTGTGAGTGTATTTTTGCTTGGGGATAACTAACACCCCTCCACTGATTATAGAAGGAGAGCCTAGAATAGATAACCAGCTTTTATACCACTGAAGTTGTGAGATGAGTAACCATACTACTCCACAAATGCTATGGGTCTTACTGAAGTCAGGTAGGTGTTATATAGCAAGTACCACTGCTACTTGCCAGTTTCAGACAAGAATCTGTCTAGCAATTCTGTTTGCTTAAAAAACCAAGTAGGTCGAAGTATTTTTAACTTTCTGTGGGTCCCAAATGAAAAATAATGAGTTCACCTACCCTAATAGTAAAAGCGTTAACATTTTTATCGGGATTTGGTGGTGGAATATGCTCCCATAAGCACAGTTATGCCTGAAATGTAGATGCATGTGACAGTGTTAAAATGCTTGTTGATGCCAGCCAGGGTTGTTTTGTGCATAGCTATTACAGGATATTCATTAAAAACCCTGCACTGATATTCCTCACTGAAACACGGGAGACTTCATTTTACCTATGCAAAAAGCAAACTTTTGTTTTCAAATAGGTCTCTGTTCCTTCTGAAAGCTGCAGTTATATTTTCAAATGCCTACTTGATACAAATGCTTTGTGTAGTTTGTGTGTATTTGTTATAACTGGGAATGTCTACATACTATTAACACAAACATATAAATCCAGTGGAAACCTTGCAATTTATACCCAAGAACGTTATTTCAGACATGCACAGGAATTCTTCAGCAGAGATCATGTAGTTATGAGACTCTTACCTCAACAAAAACCCCAGTCAGGCAGCTCGGTTGTACAATGGGCATATGCAAAGGGCCACATGGAATAATCTCTGTTGTCCAGATTGTGAAGCCATTTCATTGAATCTAATCCCTGCTTGGGGCACAGCATTCCCTTTGATCACACTCCAGCCCTTTCTTCTCCAGCTGTCACCTCCACTAGCTGAAGCCTACCCTATTACTACACTCCATTTTAGCATACAGATAAATTAAAAGATGCCAGAGGCTGAAATTTAGGAATATGCCAGGCAGGCTTTGGTTTTCACCAAACTAGGAATTTGCTGTGCTTTGTAAATGACCCTAAACTGTACCTCTTGGTTGCAGCCCTGAGGAACTTCTGTTTTACCCATCCAGAAAATTTGACTGTATCACAGGTGAAATGAAGACTTCTATCTTAGATGACAAAATGCCACCTGTGCTCATTGCAAGGGAACTCTCTACAGCTGAAAAGACAGGCGCAGTATATTTGTATTTACTTGACATGATAAGATCTTACAACATGCCCTTCACAGGCCTGGGGTGGAAACTGTAGGGATATTGTAAACTTCTTTATAGCTGCAGAGAGTAGAGAAGACAGCATTTGCCTTGGGCAACTGCATAGAGGCAAGGGTCAGCCACAGAAAATATTAACACTCAGAAATGACTTTCCAGACCTCAGTTTCCTCAGATCCGAGAGGAGGAACTAGGAACAAAACCTGCTTATAGTCCCAGCTAAGCTGGGATGCAGGCACAAGTGTTTGGCTTGGGTCACTTTGCATCATGTCTCATGCAGAAAGCAGTTTCCTCTAGAAATTGGTGTATCAGAGGAAGTTCATCCTAGTCAAAGGTATATTGGAGGGTTTAAGCTCCTCAGCTGTACCACTGTCTTCAGAAATAAAAAGGAGGCGGTGCTCAGTGCCTGTCAGAGATGTACGTGTGAGAGTGCCCTCTGAGGGGAAAAGAAGAATGAGCAGGAAGGGGGGTGGAAAGCTATCTTATGACTAATTGCTGTTTGCAGCTGCAGATAGGCACGTGCTTAATTATCTGCTATATGCATGCAAATTCGTCTTGCTGTCACCAGGGTCCAGATGTTCCCTTCCATTATACTAAGTACAACAAACAAAAGAGAAAGAGTCAGAGGGCAAAATAAAAGGGCTGGGAGTGGCAGCTTCATGCTATTTTCCTTCCTGTCATACGCTCAGCCTAGACTACCATTTTTCTGAACCCCTAGTCACAGACAGGGATTTGTGAGTTCAGAGCATCTGGTCAGAGAGGAGGTGAAGCCTCAGAAGAGTTGTTCCCTGCAGCTTCCCTTCTGGGGCAACACTGGAGAAAGGGTGGAGGAAGGACACAGCCCTGTAGCAGGCAGAGCCAGTCATGGAGGGACTGGGGGACCTGGGATGCCATGCAGGCGCACAGGAGCTGCCCAGGAGTGCACTGGGTCTTCCGTTGGAAGGGAGCAGCACCTGGACTCCTTGCCACAACCACACTCCCCAAAATTGTCCAGCCAAGCTAACAGTTGTCACAGTTTCTAACTAGCTTCTCTGCTGTAGACATTCCCTTGGGAAGGGTAAGTCCTATCTGAGTAGTCTTAGGGCTTACTCTTTCTTATGTACCTTTCCTTTTACAATTGTAAAGTCTTTTTTCTTTCTATCCATCCTCTATGATCACATCTGATTTTTAGGCATTTTTTTGTACCATTAAGAAAAATGCAATATTTTTTTTTCACAGAAATGATGAAACTTTCTTCATTTTAACTTGTTGTAGCAAAGTCCTTTTTCATAAGATTATGCATTGTATTCCTAACATTTAAGAACAATAAGCTACAAAACCACAACTAGATCCTTTTCTCTTATCTGTCCAGATCTAGGAGCAATAGAGCTGTGTTGATTTATGCCAGTCATGCACCTGGCCTTTATTCTGTTTGATGGCATTCAGTGTCTCTTTGGAAGATGTAACCTATTTGTTCCATTTTAATTAAATAATGATGATCATTAGTGCATTTGTGGTGTCTGTTTTGAATTAAATTTGTTCTGAGTACGTACATCATGTTGATTCGTTTTATCTTTTGTGATATATGCAATACACATAGATCAGTGATCACATGTCCTCTTAAGTGGCTCAGCAAAGGGAACATTTCCTTCCTTTAACATGGCAATATCAAGTTACAAGAATCAGACTAAATACAATTTATCAATTGTAAACTCAGTCCCACTCTTCTGCATGTGGGGATAATGAGATTCCCAAAAGGGATTTTTTTTCCTTGAGCCTGGTAAAGGCATAGTGGGGTAACTTTGTGGTATCCTTGCTTCCACCCCTATTGTTGATACAAATGCCCTCTCTGTTTGCATAAAGCTTCCATTTATGTATATTTGTATTAAAAAGGTTATCTTAGGTTTTCTGGAGACTTGTGTCCTGCCCTTCATTACAAAACAAACAGGTTTTATCTGCAATAACAATCTCTATAAACCTTGGCAATATCTTAGAATACAGTTTCTAGAAATTGTATGAGGCTTGCATGTTTTAATAAGGTGTGTGAGGCAAAGTCCTCTGAAGTGGTTAGATTTTTACACCAAGCCACTGAACTTTGGATCACATCTACGTGTTTTCTGGGAGAACTGCCCAGAGTGCCTTTAGGTTCTTTACTACTTCGGTTACTGTCCCCAGGGGTATGTCACTGCCTTTGATTTCACTGCAAAGGTGAAGTTAGAACTTTATTATTGATTTGACACCTTCTTCTGAGGTAAATTTTGTCAGTTGCAACCCTTGCCTTAGGCCGATTAATGGGTATTCAGGTGTATTACTGGCCCTCTAGGTTTGTAGCATAGACAGTATTGTGATCAGAAAGTCAGAAGGATCTAGAATTAAGATTTGTGGCAGGTGCTATTACTTAACAATAGAAATCCTCTATTAAGTAATATCTCAAGCTGACAGACTTTTTCTCATTACGTTATTAACACACTGTTAGTTAAAACTGTGCTGGCAAGAGCAGGACACGGCACCATTTATTTCTGTATCTTTTAAAATTATTTTCTTCATTATGTCTTCATGCTTCAGAAATCAGATCTGAATTCTAATTCTAACAATCTTCTTCCAGATTCATTTATAAATTACTGACATACCTATGAATGTAATTATTCATTCTTACCAGTGCACAGTCATCCTGTGACAGACATCCTTAGACATAGGCTTCTGCACGATACAGAAATCTGTTGCTGTTCCCAGTTTAAATATAACTGAACAGAGACAAGAGATCATGATGCCAACTATCTGTCTCTTTATTCCATGTAATAATGCAGCAGGGCTTAATCTTTATCAATGAGCTGGTGATATCTTAAAAAAGAAACTGCTTCTCACGGAACACATGCTTCACATTCTGAACAACCTGTAGGAATCAGAGTAATTGGCTGAGGTGTAAAGTAATGACAGGAGTAGGTTTAAAAAAATCTTATATATTTTGAATGCTGTCAGCTGCAAACCAGGAGACACAGTATGTATGAACAACAGGTCATTGCTACGGTGGATCCCCAAAATTGACAAAGAGAATATAAAGAGTCATTGGTTGTTTAGCTTGCAATTCTTTGTACTCAGAGGATGCTTCATTCCAGCTCTGGCAATGACCAGCCTCTTGCAGATTTGCGATGTCTAGGCCAGCTGCACAAAGGAGGTTTATACTTATGCCTTGCAGTCTTAATGCCTTCAGTGATGCTGTAACATTGTATTATGGCACTGTCCCCTTTAATGTAAAGTAGTTATTTTTGCCATTGTATTTTTAGAAAATACAGGCAGATTTACAGACGACTGGACCATTAGGCCTTAAATATTTTTACATCATTAGGAAAGAATCAGGTTTTTCTTTAAACAGGGAAACCACAAGGAGAATGTAAGAGGCAAAAAGCATGGCAAGAGTTCATTATAAAGCCATAATGCATTTGAATAATTTTCAGTAAGACCACATTTTCCAGGCTATTTCACGAGGAGCAGAAAGGAAGCAGAGGGGAGAAAAAATCCCCAAATAATTCACAGGAGACTTTGGAAGAAGCAAAACTACTAGCAGGAAGGAGAGCTAAAATGAAATGGCTCACAAGTGACTCCAAAGAAGTGGTTACAAAACTGGAGGAAGTTAACTCACCCCAATCATTTTGCTGCTGACAGAGTGAAAGGTCAGTGGCTTCATGTTTTACATGAAAGCTCCACAGTTATAAAAGCACAGACCTTCAAACTCAGATACAGGATGACTGTTAAGAAGTTTTAATTGGAAGATTTTGTTATTAGAAACTAAAGTTACGATATCATTTATAAGCAATGAAAAGGAAAAAAAATGTATGCTTTTCTCTACAATGAATGTATTTCCTTCCACAGTGCCCTGTGATCTATTTCATTTTATTTGCCTGCAGTTCTCAGTGTTAAGCTTTCAAACTGTCTTTCAGCTCACATTAATCTGCCTGTGTTTTGTAGTTGTAATAAATGAGAACTCAGACCTTGGTGTCATCTACCTCAGATAACATGATCCTATTAAATCTAATCCACATTAACTAGAGGAGAACCTTTTGCCCTTGATGCTTGTATGGACGAGAGATTTGGCAGCAGCAATACCAATGTGGTTTAGTCTAGAGAGGAAATCTTCTCTACTTGTGTAATTGATTTGGGATTCAGATGAACCATTATGGCAATCTAAACACACTGTTCAAGAGTGTGGGCTTTTTAGCCATGACTTTCTGTGTATTGAACACTGTATTTGATCCTTTTTTATTAAACTTTTCAAAACTTTCCTCAGGAGCCTGCATTTCAAGAGGTACAAGCCATATAGTAAAATCTTGCCAGCAGAGATTAACATAAGCATTTCTGTGGTTATTACTTCTAATTTTAAGGTGAATGAAGCAAAATGCAAGCTGTAAAACTTTTGTACCCTTGAACACAAGCAATAGTAACAATGCAAGCTCAGAAAGGATGACTGGAATTGAGAGGTTTTTACCATTGAAAATATTAATATTACTGGAAGACTTGAATAGCAAATAGTAATGATAACTAAACAATACAAAATTACAGGGAAAGTCTCTCCTATGGGAGGTACTTCAGTTCTAACATGGGGACAGATAGATTTTTGAGTCCTCCTGAATTTCAAAGGAGGTTAATAATCCATGGAAGTTACTGTCAAATGGCAACACTCAGATGATGAAAGCCTTGGGACTACTACTTATAACGTTATTAAAAAAAACCCCAAACCAAACATGACATAGTGTTTACCCAAAGCTAACATTACTATTTATTCTCATAACATTTCATCTTACTACAAGATTTAATCACTTCCTGTCCGATGTAAAATGTACTGGGGAAATTGTTTACTTTGATTTTACCAAAGATCTTTCCTGGTGAACCTGAAGAAAATAAAACTTTCCAGTTGAAATTATGTCTGCTATTCATGGCTTGAAATACTTGAAAATTCAGGCTCTTGTTTTCAGAAGTTGTTTCCCATGTGAGAAAATTCAGAATATTTTAAGCACAGAATGAACCATGTGTGAAACACAGTTCAGTGGCCACACTGATTTCTTCAATAATAATTCTTCATCAGACTAATCTAAACAGGACAACTTCTTTCCTTATGTAAAGATTATCCACTGGATCGTCAGGATCAAAAAGCTTTTTACTAGGTGCTTATCAGCCTGGTATAGATTTATCTATGTTAAAGTACAAAACCAATTGTGTTGGTTTTTATTGATTGTCCCAACAATGTGTGACAGCCTGCCTTATTGAAGCAAAACAACTGAAGAAATTGGGGGAGGGAAACAGTTTTAAAATCAGTGACTTTTCTATTTTTATTTTATTTTATTTTGTTATGCATTAGGATTGTACTGGAATTATTATTTCCTAACCATTATAACATACAGTTATTCAAATCTCTAAGTTCTGCTTGTCAGCCTTAAAACTACATCTGATAAAATAAAATCAGATAGAAGAGAACTGAAATCCAGGATTGGCTCCAGGTTGTGACACAAAAATCTTTGCCATGTTTGCTTTTTCTGAGGGGGGAAGGGAATAAACAAAAGGGTTTTTTTGTGGTTAAGGAAAATCTGCTTCAGAGAGCAGTCTGGTGGGCATGAGATACAAAATGTTGCTAGAGAATTGAATGATAGAGTTCAACTGTTCTTTGTTTCTCCTTGTGGAAATGTTCAGTGCCAACTAAGGGCAGTAAATCAGTTGAGTATTTCCACAGTTTTCGTCACCTGAATATTTAACAATCTGCATCAAAGGCAGGTGGCCTTATGCATAGAAAGGATTCAGTTGTTGCTATCCAAAAAGATGATCTCTGAACCCCATGACCTCCAGGCCTATGGGTGTTTCTGTCCCATGAGGCAGACAGCCATACAGGAGAAGCTATTTCTCCAGAGCATCTCCAGGGTGGCTCTGCCACTACATGCTAATCTTTTGCTCCCTCAGAGGCCTCAACCCTGGCATGTTTTCACTACATCCCATTTCCTCCAAAACTTGCTTTACAGCTGAGAAACCTCTGCATGGACATAGATTTGCCTGTAACAGAGTTGCCACGAAAGATAAAGGAACGAAAGATTTGGTGTGATCAGCTTTCTGACACTTTTGTCACCCTGAAAAGCTAAAAGGATCTGCAAAGCTGCAAAAATTTGATAAGAGATCAATGACCAAAGCCGTAAGGACTATTGATCTGGCATCTTCTTCTACTGATCCAGCTAGCACCTTACTCCAAACACACTGAGGACATGCTGCTGCACTTTAAGCAAGAAGGCCGTTGAAAGTGGGAACAAGCCATGTCAAGTCTATTCAGTCCAGCCCTGCATTCAGAATAAAACAAACTGGACCCCCCTGTCCTCCACTATGTGTCAGGATCAGGTACAAAGATTTGAATGTCAAAGGAAACAGTTTTGCTGGTTTAGTCCTGCAATTCATGCTACAGAGTTGTAGCAGGTACAACTGCTGTTCCTAATGTAACTTGTCTTCATTTACTCAAGAAAAAAAGCTTATGGAGGAGACTTTCTGGCTCTGAAGATTACAAGAAAAATTATTCTCCGAGTTTCTTATATAACCACATTCTAACAAGCAGAGATGATGGACTCTTGCTTACTCAGGCAGTTCAGCTCCTTAAAGCTACAGAAATGCTTGCATATAGCAAGCAGGATTTAGCAGCCTGTGAAAAACACATAGAAGAAATAGCAGGTTAAAATATCCAAACAAGAAAACGGATGGTTTTGAGAACATACAACATTTATTTGGCCCCAGAATGCCTAGCATTGTAACAAACTCCCAAAGTTTCACTTCTTAAAGTGCTTCAAACTCCATTTATATTATTATTATTACTTTTAACATTAATGTACATTTCTGTATAAACATCAATCCAAAGACATTTATATTTTTATAAAATTCTTTATATTAGTGGATCAAATTTGCTCTCAAGATGACCAGCATTAAGGCAAATTACTAAAATTAATACACTGGAGTTATTCAAGTTGATGTTGTTGTGGGAGAGAGCAGAATTTGGCCCAGTAGGGTATATACAATTATATTTTCTGGATATATTTCAGAGGGCACAATAGATTACCTTGGAAATCAATAACATTGAAAAGGGAGTTTATCAAAGCAAATACTTTTAATTTGCTTTGGCACAGTCCACATCCAGAGGATGCATTTGCTCACCAGCTGTTCTGAATCACCAGCCTGCTGACAGTGACATGGTGATCAGCAAAAAGGGAACCCATGTTGCGTGAATTCATGCGGTACTTCAGCAGACGCAGCCTGATGTGTGTACAGCTATTGGAACAGCAAAGTTAATTCACCGGGCAGCCATGCAAACTCACTGCACCATGAACCTCTGAAATTCTCCTGATGGAGACATGTTTGTCATTGATGTTAATATTCCGAAGACAGCCAAAAAATGGGTCTTTAACTGGAAGCCACGGTGTGTCCAAATTTGCTACAAAACACAAGGTAGAAAGAGCAAGTTAATAATATGAGAATGATTTGAAAGATCATTAATTATTGCAAGGCTTTCAAAAGAGGGGGAATGATATAGGACTACATGCATGAATAGGAGCCTTGTTTTGGAAATGAAAAAAAGCCAGTAGGTACATAAAAAATAAGAAGCAATAATAGTACCTGGAATTTTGCCAAAGTAGAGTGGTTGATGCACACGTCTAGGAGGAGAGGGTGGAAGTCCAGTAGTATAGTTACTTTGTGTGCCCACCTCTAGCTGCATTGTGTTCTCCTCCCAAGAGACTGCAAAGAAGCAGGTAAATGAGTGCTCTTTCTCAACCCTAATGAAGGATCAACTACATATGGCACAATTTTTAAATAGCATCTGTGTTGAAATTTAACTTGCAGAGAAAATATATTTTATCTTAATTCAAAGTCAGATTGACACATCTTGCTAGACTTGGGCAAAATATAGCCCAAAACCCCTGCCTTATGTAAAGCCTTGAATTAACACAAGACACTACATTGTTCTAAAGAGTATTCTCAGAATAAACAGAAGTGAAATGATTAATAAAAATCTAGTGCTCTGTGCCCACTGTCCTTTCAAATTTTCAGGTGTGTACAATGTACCTGCAATAGTGTGCCACTGTCCATCAAACAGATGTTGCTTAGGTGTGACTGATGTCTGGAATTCACCCGCACCACTATTTCCAGCAGCAATGACCTGTAAAAAAGTTATTAAGTTACTGTGGCAAAGAACAACAGAAAAATGCAGTACTTTAAGTAATTTACTGAACTTGTGATGGCTGGGTTTCACCTAGTTTTAAGTGTCACAGACATTGTATACATATTTCAGACATTTTCCTCTCCAAGAGAAAAGTGAATTTACCTAATAGAATCCCAGGAGAGGATATCTGACTAATTTTACAAGCACAGATACATACCTTTGCCTCTCCCTCTCAATCTTAGAAAATTATGTTAATTCTTTTGGCATAAACTCTGTGAGACAAGGTCTTTCCTACTAGGCCTTCCTTTCCTTTCCCAAAGCAGTCATCTGCATGCTTGGCATCTCCTGAGAGAATCTCTGCAATACATTTCTCTGGCCTTTCATACATACATTTTTGGAGTACTTGTAATTCATTCATGAGTTTTGCAGCTCATTTGTGACATTTTGAACAAGCACCTCCTTGTGCTTTCTCACTTCTTGCTTCTCATTCTGTGTGTGTGCATTATGTTTTTTCGACATCTTCCACTCAAACTCTGTTTTGGTGTGATGGTTCCAACAAACTTGGTAATGGTCAGATAACTGATATGCTTGAGTCCACTTTTTATCAGGCTGATTGATGGTGTCCCATTGACCTCTTATTCCTTCCTGTGGCATCCTGTCCACACTGACAGACTGCATTAATCTAAGTTACTGCTGAAAAAAAGTGGTCAGTCTTGCCTCTAAGGAGTCCCTAGCTGTCGATGCCCCTGCTCTTATATGCTAGTTGTATCTTGAAACAGATCTGTGGAAACTGATGACAAAATGATAAGTAACAAAACCAGGTTCCCTAATCTGGGAAGAGGAGAGCAAAACTGAGCTTTCTGAAGTTAGGTAGACTCATGCTGGCTTAACCTGTATCATGAGACAGCAGGTTTTGTGGAGCACTGACATCTGTGGAGCACTGGCATTTTTCTATTCGATGTCTCTCCAGCAACAACCCACAATAGTGTTGTAGTCCAAGATTCATATTCTGAAGCTGTTACATTATGAAAAAGCGACAGTGACAATAATCACAGCCATGATAAACCCATAAACTGAAGAAGATGCTAACACAAAGCAAGACTGCTCAAGTTCTATAACACACATGATTATGGAGCTACACCAGTACAGCCACATGATGACTGACATAGGAGTGGGAATAAGCCACAGATTTCTGCAGCCTTTGGGCAAAACCCCAGTGGGTTTTTGCAAATGTCCAGAAGCCTGAGGAAATTAAGACTGTGTCCTACTGCTGACCACCTGCAGAAAGCATGTGCAAACTGATGTGCACACAATGGAATCTGTTAACAGAGGCACAGAGACAGGATCAATTTCCCATGTGATGGTTTTAAATAACTAAGGAAGTTATTTAACATTATACCTACAGACAAATGTTGTAACACATAAGTCCAGAGTTCAAGGTCAGAATTTCCTCTGCTGAATAAGGACTCTACAGCTGAAGTGGAAACACAGCCTGTATTTACCTTTCCTTCTTCCATATACATAGTCAAGTAGTTGTCTTGTTTGCTTCCAGCATGGAGAAGTATACCTGTTGAACTCCTTGGTCGAATGGTAAATACAATCCTAAAATCCAAGCCCATCAACAAATTCCCTGTGGATAATTAAAAAATGGGTAGAGGAATGATATTAGGAGAAGTTAATTGGAAATCCACATTAAAATAAATTTAAAAATCCTTACACATACACACTTAGGACATAATCTACACATCTTACCAATAGTGATATATCCTCCTTCATTGGAGAAATAAATCCCTGTGTCCATGGGAACATCCAGACATGGAAGTACACCATTATTTTGCTGAGGTGCATTCATGACTTCTCCATTCATCTTAAAATTCTTCAGGCAACCCTTGAAACTATTCATTGGTATATTCTGAAAACATATTTCCACACTGAAATAAATACTAAAGCATGATGGCAATTTTTTAGTAAGGATACCCCTAAGTTCTTTGTACTGTTGGACTGTATAAAGGCAACTGGCACTAAAGACACCTAAACCTCATCTCTGATGCACTGGAAAAGTATTCAAAAATTTTTAAAAGGAGCTTAAAAACAAAAGCAACAGTTGTTTTTCAGTGAACTTCTGTTTGCAGAAATGATGCTTCCCAATGATACGTCAAAAAGACAAAGCAACAAGAGCTGTGAAATCTCAGATACACCCTTCCCTTTCTAATAGGCTGTTTATTTAAATCTGATTTTATAAAATGCCCTGCATCATTAATTGTCCAATTTTTAAAGTGACAGGCACCACACATATTTCAGGTTATACTCCAGTTCTACATTCATAATTCTTTAATGATTCCTTTAATTCTTTAATGCTTATTAATGATTCGTTTGCTTCTCCACAGGTTACTGCTTAGTCCACTGAGGTAAATATTCTGCTAGAAGAGGGTATTCCTGGAATTACAAATATGTCTTTGGTCTTTTCTGTTTTTTAAAGAAATGAAAACAGTACATGGCTGTTATCCGTGTCTCAGCAACAACCACTGACAACATGGGTCCAGCAGAGAGCTGGGTGGACAGGCAAGGAAGATGATCTGTAATGAGCAGCTTCAAACACCAGTCACAAATGGTGCTCACTGGATGCTTGGAAATATCCCACAAACTTTTACAACATAGAAATCCTGCACATTGACATTTTCACCTGTAATTAGCGCAGAATGGGGTGTGTGTGGAGGCGGATGTGTCAATTACCTGTGTTTTCAGTGATGGCAGCCCTCCCACGTAGATTGGTGGCTTAATGCTGATGGCAGAATTTGTTGCTAATCTTCTGTGCTGGGCCCTTAGACCATCAACAACAAGGCGGATGTTCTCCACATCTGTGCCGAAGACAACCTTTGCAGGGTACAAACATAGCACAGTGAGAAACCCTAAGGCAAATAAAAGCCACTAATGATTTTTTTTTTCTTTAACTTAAACACCATATTGTTGAAATATTTAAACTGAAAATAACATGTTGGAACCATCAGTCTCTGTAAGCTGTCTCATAACAGAGACCTGACAACCACATGAACTTTCAGGCAAAGGACTTACCTTCAGATGACCAGAATCAAATTTCTGATACCTTAAAAATTCAATAGGCTGTGCCTGCTGAATAATAGTTGTGGCTTCATCACGGTTCCTGTGCCATACTTACAGTGTGCCATTGCCCATCATTGTATTTAATACTGGTTTTGAGTTTGACTTGTGTTCCTCCAGAGACAAGTGAAAAGACAAAACGTCCTTTTGAAATGTGGAGAGCCATATAAGAGTCCTCAGACCTTTCCTCCATGAAAACTATCAATCCTCTTGATGATCGAGTCCTTACATCTACAGAAACATGTAACCTGTAGTGGAAAGTAAGCAAAGGTCTGTTTTGTTAGTTGCATTCTTTCTGTTCTCCAGAAAAATGCCAGTGAAACTCCATTTGTGAAACACAGAAAAGCTTTTGGGTGGGATCATGCTGTTCTACATTGCCTGCATTTCTGAATGTGAATGAAAGTTGACATATTCAGGCTTAGGACTTGGCATCAATATGCACTGTAATTGTCTACCACATCCAAGTCAATCTACCTAGTCCAGGTAAATGTTAACATACTAAAAAAAATGCGTGAACCTTTAGAACCATTCTTCTGTTATGCCCCAAGACATACTCAAGAAGAAAATCCTAATTCCTAGCACCCAAATATTCAAGCAGCTTTGACAATTCAAGTATTAAGAGGAGAACACAGAACATTTGTATTACCTGCCTGTAGATGACAGTGGAGAAAACATGTAGGATATAAAACTGTTGGGGATGTTTCCAAAGAGATACGCTTCACTGCTGACATTTAACTGATTTGGAAACGTGTGGGTTTGCACATTAGCAGCTTTCAAATACCCAAAGTATTTTTCATTCTGTACCTGTTAAGACAGAATTGAAACCTTTACTATGCATGCACATGAAGAAAACCCATCATTTCAAGCTAAGACTTTTAAGAGTTTCCACCTGAGGCAGTCAACAGCCTTCTCTAAATGGCAGAGAAGTTGCCATTCTGAACAGGAATGGGTTTAGCATGGAACTTCAACAAGAAACAACTTGCTTCAGATGTGAGATGGAAGTAGAATAATAAACAACTGAATTTCAGCTCTATAAACCATGGCTGTGCAGACAAAGCCTTGGCTTCAATATAGAGCAAAGATCGCAGTAAAAATAAGCATACCTTGAGCATCTTAAACTTAAGAGGATTTTTAAATTCCTTCAGCAGCATTGGTTCAAGGTTCTCATATTTCTGGCAAGCTCCAAGGGACACACCAGTCTTCGCAGTATAATTAACGAGATTCTGAACCTCAGGGAGCTGACCTGCCCTAGAGTGATGAAAGCAGTAAGTGCCATGACACAGCATTCCTTTGCTTTAGTGTAATCAACAACATATTGTAAAACTGTGTTCTGTACAAAATAGATTTCCCAGTGATCTGATGTTAAAGTACCAATTTTCATTTTTCAATGAAAAATGTAAGTTCAGTGCTGTATAAAGTATTCCTATTTGTCCTGGGTTTGCCTGTTTCTTTTTGTCTGTGGCAAAACTGATGTTCTGCTCTGATCGCTTCTAAACAAATTGATTTTTGCTAAATGCTATATATTTATAACAAACATTGCTATTGAAAAAAGAGGGGAAAATGACAGCAGCCTTGTTTGAATAAGATATCTGGATCAGACTACAAACCTTTGCTGGTTAATTATGCATAACCAGCAGCAAATCAAGAGAAAATGGCAACAGATCTTGCTAACTCAATGATTCACTCTGTCCTTAAGACATTCTAATGAGATTTGTCAAGGGGCAAAGCCCATCCCAACTTGATATACAGCTTTAATATTATAGCCAAATTATCAGAAAGGCTGTCAAAACTAAGTTCCTGTGTGTAAAAAGATAGTAACACTATCCACTATCATTATTTTGTACACAGCATCTCTAATCAGTAAATTACAAAACACTTTAAAACTAGGAAAAGCAACAAAGTTCCTTGCCCCTGGGTTTTTATTAGAGGAGTGGTAGAATTGGGAGCAGAGTCTGAACTTCTTTGACTCTGGTCCAGTTCACCATTCACTTGATCAGACTAGCTACAGTATTAACTCTTAATCTACTTTTGTACTACAAGCAATTTTCCAAGTTTGTTTTCTGATGGGGAGGTTAATACACAGGTTACTTCATTGCCTTGCAGTGCTCTAAGTGAAGATACAGTTTGAGCAACCTGGTCTAGTAGAAGGTGTCTCTGCCCATGGCAGAGGGGCTGGACCAGATGACCATTAAAGGTCCCTTCCAACAAACCATTCAGTGGTTCTATAATAATAAAATCAAAATACAATGTCCTTTTGTAAACTCTATAAATGTATAAATATCCATCAAAACTTAGATAAAATAAAAAGTCCCACTGGGACACCACTTGTGACTTAAGGAATGCTTTTCTTTAAAGAACATATTTACGCATATTTTTTGTCTTAAATTTTTCCTACAAGATGCTCTAATAATCAGAGAAAGACGTGAAAAAGAGGCAACATAAATCACACACATGATTTCTATACATAAGCTCTCGTTTTTTTGTTTAACTGTTTTGGTTCCATCAGTAAGCTTTGCTCATTTCATTACTTGGCTTCCAGTGTAGCTAAAATGATTAATCTAGCAGACCTTTTTGGATGCCTTGTTGGGACACTTTCAATTCACTAAATTGAGGTCTTTTATTAAAACACTACTAAACAAGTATAATTCAGACTAAGATTCCATTACATCTGAACAGCAGAATTAATTACAACTTGATACCATGTATTATGTGCCTGAATGAAAGAATATTTGCAGGCAGCAAAGTTACACATTCATGAAGGCTTCATGTATGTAGAAGAAAAATCACTTTAACAAAAACTTACTGTAATATAAAGAAGGAAAGCAGGCCAAAATGTAAGAAACATTTCAACATTCGAACAGGCTTCCCAGGAAAGTGGTGGAACCACTGTCCCTGGAAGTGTTCAAAAACTGTATAGAGGAGGCCCTCACTGATATGGTTTAGTGGTGGTATTGGCAGTCCTGGGGAAATGGTTGGACTTGATGATCTTAAAGGTATTTTACAACCTAGTTGACCCTATAATGATCTTAAAGGTATTTTACAACCTGGTTGACTTTATGATTCTATGACCCCAAACAAAATTCTTTCTGTGTCAAATACCTTTTTATAAAGATGTTTGAGATGCAACCTTCAAAATCATCTCCACCAAACTTTATAGGTTCGATTAATGCCCGTGCTCTGGGAGAGTCAACTGATGCCAATTCTGACTTATCATCAACCAATAGATGTACTCTGAAATCAAGTGAATAAAAATAAGCATGAAATCTAAAGAGATAGCTGTGAACCTAAAAGAAATATATATATTAAAAAAGAACCATTTGACAAATGCATTTGCTTGTTACATTATAATTATGCTAGAGCTTCATTAGCTTAATTCTGGGACTTTTTCAGTACGTGCTCATTGACTGCTATAAATCTGCTCTGCTTTTTGATAGTAGGCATTGAGCAAGAGTTGAAACTAGTACTTTAGTCCTACAGTGAAATCCTGGTCCCACTGAAATTCATGAAAAAACTCTCCTTGACAGCTATGGGACAAGATTTCATCCTTTCTGTCAAATGGTGCACTTTATATGTTATTAACAGCTAGTACTGATAATATTAAGTTATAATTACCTGAAGTTATAGCCATTTTCCACTTTAACTAACACGTCATCTTATGCATTCTACAGAAATCAATATTATTTAGGAGCTTTTAAGTAAATTGTCTTTCCTGCTATCTGCACTAAAGATTATTGAAAAAACAGATACAATATGAGCTTCTTCCCTGGGCCTTTTACCACTTATATTACAGTGACATATGTAAAGGGTGTGGGAATGGGAAGAGCTCCAAAGCTCCAGCTTGACAAGCATTCAAAACTCACACCATCTATAAAACACATGCATAGTAGTGTACAGCTGAAACATCATAGCTACCAGCACGCACATTCATAGACCAAAAATCTCCTTTTGCTTCATTATTTCAGCATCCTTTGCTAGCAGAGGCCACTTTTAACTGTGTACTGACAGAACAAGTCACACAAAATTTTGATCTTCTTTCTTAAACCAAAATGTAACAGAATTAGGTAAAGAACTTAACTCACATGTTGTTTGTTTTTTTGACCGTCACGTAATGCATTGACCCATCTTCGTATTTCTTTTCCAATTTGATTTCTTTCTCTCCCATTTTTGCAGTTACAAAGCCAGGTGTCAGAAAGATGGTAAGAATATTAGGCTATAAAAGAATCCAATAAAATGATCAGGTAAATGCAAGTGCCTTTAATTCTCCTTGGTATTGCTATTTATACAGTTCTCAGTGGTCTCTTGTGGAAAAGAAATTTTCTTACACTAAATCTGCATTTCTCAGTCATCTAGTCCTAGATGCTACAGCAAATTCTGCGCGATTAGCATGGTTCCTGCTTTAAAATACCTCTGCATTCTGAATAGCAGTTATTTAAAATGTGTTTTAAAGTATTTTTACAAAAGCAGAGGATTCAGTTCTCCACTTCTCAAATGCCCGGTGTGCACTCATTTCTTAATTCCTTCAGCCAGCAAGAATGGGGTTCTGCTTGAACCTCCCTGCTTTCTGAGGGAACAGAGCAAAATCAACCCCTTTCCTGTGCATATTTGGTAATGGTAACATTCTGCAGGCAGAATGCCATTTTTTTCAGCAAACTGTATTAGGCAACAGTTATCTTACTGGGGTGGTGGTGATACATTGTGTATGAGCTACTCTGCAGAAGACTCAGGTTCAAAGCCCAGTTACTCATCACACTACTTGTGGGTTAAGTGAAGAAATTGCCAGGATGTGTTTTTCTGGCCTGACATGCAAGATACCATGCTCAAAAAAGGATTATAATAGCCATTTCTTACCTTAAAATACAGGAATCTACATGAGATTTATGACACAAACCGATGCAAAACTGGCAGTCACAGAGACGTGACTGATCCAGAAATAAAACCAATCACATATTCTAAGTTGAACATGTTTCATACCCATAGATTGTAATTTAAGAGTGTTCCAGTCAATGCCATGGTCTGAAATCCAAAGCCAACTTGAAAATCCTTGGGAAATGGGAAACCCACTGCACTCAGGCTCAGTGTTCCCTTCTTAGAGAAAGCTGCAGATCTGATGAGCTGAAAGAGAGACAACACTTTCAGCTATTTTACTTTTAATCAGAAGAAATGGCCACATGGGACAACAACTGCCCTACTCAACATAATTGTGACTGACTCCAGTCAAAACGAAGCACAAGGCAAACTGCAAGTACCATTATTTCAGTACAGAAGAGACTGACTGAATTGGTTTCACCCGCATTAACTATGATCTGAGAAACTCGGCAGGGAGATGAGGCTTGCTGCGTATAATGAGGTGTTCTTCTCTAGCTACTTTTTGCATTGACATGATGGCTTTGAAAGTTTTCACATTTGGGAATGCAAAAGTAAGCATCTGAAAGAATAGCTCGTAAGTACAGAGCTTTGCAGATGAGCTACATAACTGAAACTGTGTGAGTCATAAGACAGAGTATTCGTGGGCCTTTCTGAACAAAACATGTTTTAATACATGAGAAGTTATACAGATACAGACAGAGAATGAAAGTCAGATCCTCTGCATAGGAAAACAGCCTGCAAAGAAATTGCTCTGTGAAAGGTTTATATGCCACAAAGGGAAATCAAATGAGAAGAAACATTAAGGGCAATGCTATACTAAAAAGGGCAAATGGGATCATGCACCATGTAGGCATCAGGAGGTAGAAGCAGAAGGGTAGTTTTCATCTCTCCATGCAGCGCTGGTTAAGCCAACACTGAAATGTCACATTTTCCTATTTTAAAAAGAACATGGCAAAACTCAAGTGTGGACACAAAATATTTATAAAACAAACAGATGGGTAGAGCAATATCCTTACAATGAGAGACCTTGGTGGAAGCAGAGTCTGCTTAGCTCTTTCAAGAAAAAAGGTTGAGAGACCATTCAATTAATGCTAGTTGATTCTATGATTCTAATTAGGAAGCATAAGCACCTTGGTGAGAAGAAAGATCCTGAGTAGTATTAAGTAACCGAGTATTCCAGCCTACTCAATAACAGCAACTGGAAGCCAAGTTTATACGGTAGGTATAAATTCTTAATTGTACACAGTATTAAGTAAAAGGGTGGCCTGCTCCCTGGAGCAAGGTACCACAGTAGGGTGGAGACTCCTTGCTTTCATATCTTCATACCAACCCCAGGTTCTTTTAATATTAGCACATGTTAACCAAGTTAAATTTTTGACCCAAGTAAAAAGTAATGATCTGGGATTTACAGACAAACCAGAATCTGTAA